>JBBPBX010010341.1:0-14846 GCA_038048925.1 Garcialebias charrua
TATTTTTTTTAACAATTTTTTAACGCTAAAAACAAAAACTGGTAACAAGTTTATGGTAACCATTTGATGTAGGACCTACCGTTCATGAGAGCATAAGTGAGGATCATGACAGAGTTGTTGAGGTGTCGGTTCTCCTCTCTGACCACGCTGAGAGTGGATCTCTTCTCCAGTTCTGACAAATCTCGGGATGTAACACCAGACGACAGGTAGATAATAACCATGTCTGTAGCTGAGAGAGGACAAAATATTTTTTTATTTATGAGCCAGAATAATGAGAGGGCTCATGATAATCAGCCTCTATTAAAGACCAATGAGCTGGACTGGATCTTTAAAAACCTTCTCAGGCAACAGAACAAGGCCTGAGTTCCACAGAACTGTTTGAGTTTGTCTTACTGCTGCTCTGTTTGATGATGCTGCTGGTGTTGCGCAGCAGCTGGAAAGCCTTCTGGAAGCCAGCTGCATGCTGGGTGGCTCCATTGGACACCTTGATGTTGGAGATGAAGGTGCTCATCTTCCTCTTAGTCTCACTGGTGGCTGGAGACAGCAGACTCTTATAGCACTGGTCCAAAGAACAGGAGCGAACGGTTTCTGCCACAGACAAGATGGAGATCTGGGGGGGGGGGGCAAAACTGGAATTAAAACTACCATAAACTATTAGATTTCATAAAAAATGAAAAATGAACAGCTCTCCCTAATTTAATGAGCTGTAAAAATATGAGTGGTGTGAATAAAGTTACACCCAGATAAACAAATAAAAAGCAAACCTTATCATGCTCATCAATGGCATTTAGGATGACCAGTGCAGAGTCCCGGGCGATCTGAAGCTGGGTGTCCGTTATAGACGCGCCATGATCCACCATCACAATAATGTGTTTGGACTGGGAACGGACTGCAGAGACATACACCGGTCTACAAGAAGATGCAGAAAAATAAACAAAATAAATAATTATACATACATTTTACAATGACCTTAGTGAGTCACATCATGCATAAATATTGTCCAACAACAAGACCCCTGAAGAGTCACAGGCCTGTGAAAGGATTTTACTGAGCTCTTAGTGCACTTTTGTTTTCTTAATATTTAGTTAAGCCTAAACTGCAGCAACACGATTGACCATAGGAACAGGCAGTGATTTAAAAATATTTCATGTCTAGTTTAAAGCCTGAGCACAGCGTGGCTATTTTTTACCTCTTAAACCGGCCGGTCGGACCTGCCTCCTCCTCATCAAGTAGATTAACAATATTTTATAATGTGCATTCTTTAGTTTTCTTTGTGGAGATTCGTAAAACCGCATCAAAACCGTTCCGGTCTGCACATTAAGCACATTATATGGACCAGCCCGGTCGTGACAATGCAGCACGTTAACATCATATCCAGAAGATGTCCGTAAATTTCAACTAAATCTCAGGCTTTGGTTATTCTGTGCAAATGCACCACATAAAAAGCAGACGTTGGGGAGTAATTTATTTATTACATGTGGTCCCTAGGTAAAAACTAGTCCTTTGTGAATACAGCTTAAAGCTAGGGTATGTAACATTGTAATGTAGTCCGTAACTTTTCAAACAATATATTTTTAACATATTTCTTCACTCAGTCACTATCTACTGACAGACTGATGTTAGACAAAGTAATCTCTGAAAAAAACTATAGTCCCCTTGCTTCTCTATCAGCATTTATAAAAACACTGAAAACACAGAGTGACCCGGACACTGACCAGCCAATAAAAACAGAGTTGTTTGTCACGCCCCAACCCACGCCCCCGCCTGTCCCAGCCTCAGCGCCGCGGCTCGTTCTCATTCAAAGGATTGCAAAGCGATGCAGGACTGTTTTGTATGTGACACAAAATGTATTAAATATCCCTTCTTTATCCCAGAGCTGGACTTTTATTTAGTTTTTTTGCCAAAAGTCAAGTGATCGCTTCATCCTTCACTGACAGGAATGAGGAAATGGATTTGTCACGACTCACGAGCGAATTAATCATGTCCAACGTTGCTTCGTGAACCTCTGCTGATTTCTGCTGGTTTTTGTGTTGTTGGATGAGTGATTCATGGTTTTATTATATTTTTTAAACAGTTATATTATCATATAAACACAGAACTTCGCAGCGCAGAGACAGGACATGTAGTGGGGGCGGAGCATTCCAGACATTCCAGACCTGCGCTGACAGACATGAGGAAATCACGAGCGAATTAATCATGTCCAACGTTGCTTCGTGAACCTCTGCTGATTTCTGCTAGTTTTTGTGTTGTTGGATGAGTGATTCATGGTTTTATTATATTTTTTAAACAGTTATATTATCATATAAACACAGAACTTCGCAGCGCAGACAGGACATGTAGTGCGGGCGGAGCATTCCAAACCTGCACTGACAGAAAGAGGAAGTCACGAGCGAATTAAATCATGTCCAACGTTGCTTCTTGAAGCTCTGATGATTTCTGCTGGTTTTTGTGTTGTAGGACTAGCGCTCCATGGTTTTATTTTATTTTATTAGAAGGTTTTATTAACATAAACACAGAATATCGCAGCGGCTCTGAGCAGACAGCAGCAGGGGGCGGAGCAGAATTCAGCAGAAGCATGGACTGTGGCTCCCCTCAGAGCCATGTATAGCTCTGAGGGGAGGTAGCAGAATGCTTTTCTGCGCTGAAAATATTTCTAAGTCCCAGAGTGTTCAAAAAATCGCAGACTATACCTTTAAGTTGTGCAAGTAGAAGAGACTTGATTACCGTAAAAACCGGTGTATTATACGCTGTATTTTTGCTCATTTGAATGTCCTGCGTATTAAACACCGAAGAGTATTATTTATGGATTTTTTCCCCATATTTTTAGACCAATTTTTCGCTCTGATTCGCCGTTTTACATTTTGGGCAAAAATGGTGCAGTACCAGTTTCGGCCGCTATGGGCGCTCTGGGCAGCAGCAGAGGACTCAGAGAGCGAAGAGGAAGAGCGCCACTTCCAGACGTTTCTAGCTGCTCATGTGTCCAGAAAAAAGCCTCCTTTGGTCGGACTGACTCTGTCGCTGCTCGCCCTGGCTGTGGATGTAGCTGTTTTTGTTAGCAAGATACCGTAAACCACACCGCGGATTTTTAAATCCAGCTGATTTCACATTTGGTTGAGCTCAGGGGGACTGTCTGCTATAAAGTCAGGTAAGAAATATTTTTTAAGCGTTTATTTACCGGTAGCTAAATTTAAAGAAACAAAGCGTCCGGTCCGACCCGGACCGCCTGCCTAAAATTCGGCAAACTTTTTTTTTTTAATCCAGCTGATTTGAACATTTCGTTAAACTCAGGAGTACGTCTACTATAAAGTCAGCTAAGAAATATATTTTTTAAGCGTTTATTTAGCTAAATTTAAAGAAACAAAGCGTCCGGTCCGAACCAACCGCCTGCATAAAATTCGGCGTACTTTTTTAAAAAAATCCAGCTGATTTGAACATTTCGTTTAACTCCGGAGCACGTCTTCTATAAAGTCAACTAAGAAATATATTTTTTCTCGCAAAGAAATAATTGGTTTTACTGTGTTTCCTTGTGAAGTTCTTCGTACTGGCTTGCTTCTGTCGCCGCCATCTTGATCAGGACAAAGCTGACGCGTCGCGTGGCGATGACGCGTATTAAACACCGAAGCGTATTGTGTACAATTTTTTCTTGTTTATTGTTAATAATTTGACAAAGCGTATTAAACACCGGAGCGTATTTTCCTCCGATGTTTACGGTACTTCATATTTGAAAGATGCGAAGGACAACCTAAGACAGAGAGAAGGGGCAGTTTGATACCGGCTGCGATGCTCGTAGTTTCCTTTGCAGTGGAACTTGTGGGCAGGGAAGACCGTAAAGATGCCTTCTTCTGAGCTGAAGTACTGCCACTTTATCCCTGGGTTGGACTTCAGGTTGTCAGCCAACACTGTAGAGAAGATGAATATAAGACAGGGGAAATTAAATCAGAGGCAGGAAGGAGAAAAGAAAAAGATTTGGAAAAAGTTACAGGTGGGAGTTGTGTTTAAAGCATTTAAATATTTAAAAAACAAAGCCAGCATTACACTCAATCAGAATAAACTTTATTGTCACTGCACAATTAAGCACAACAAAATACATTTCAGTGCAGCCATCCAAAGAAAACGAGGGTAGACGGAGGTGCATGGAAGCTTCCCTTTTAATTACGCAAATTGTTTGGCAAACGAGGATCCAGACTGATTCATCTTTTGACAAAGCACTTAAATTTTTTTATAATTTATGATTTAGTTCAAGTTTTCATTTAGATGTTATCTACGTAAACCAATGTCAGACTAATCTTTACCTGAGCAGACCAATCATCTGTCCTTAATGTTTTTTTAAAGATAGCTACAAATGATACACAAACTGTTTCAAAAATGTTGACTCTGTCCAAACCATTGAAAACATTTTATGAAGAGCTTTACCTTTTTCTTTATTTGGTCTTTTTGCAGCTTATCAGAAGCAACACAGACCCAAACCACACAAGAGAATAAATTCTGCCCTTCAGGTCCAAAAGTGAATATATATTCCAACTTTTGAATCTGCAACTTTTGTCTGAAACACTGACCAACTACAACGGCAAAAATGTCTTCCTTTCTTTTCTCCAATATAAAAAAAAGAAAGACTGTGACTGAATCACTGAGCAAACAGCCTATAGAAATGTTTCCAACTTATTTTCTGCTCAGTGCAACAAAATACAAGCTTTTACAAAGGCATAGCGAGAGGGAGGGGTGGGTGGAGTTGTGGAGAGAGAAATAACTTTGAGGCTTTAATGGGGGGAAAGGAAAGACAAAAATCAGTGCATAGCAATGAAAAAAGACGTCATTAAAAAATAAATAAAACATAAGGCAGCTGTTCAAACAACGCTGCTCTTATTAAAATGTAGGAATGCAGAAAAACGGTGCAGAATCTAATCTCAAATCCTCAGTCCAATAATTCTTCTGCACTGATTATACATAAACTCCACCAGGTCACTGCATCCATCTTTGTGCCTCATATAAACAGGAACCATTCTGTTGTGTTGACAATAAAAGAAGGACTGTGTATACAAATGTCAGGTTGCAGTGATCTATTCTGCCTCCCATGTTTAAACCTTCTCAGAAGTGGATGAACAACCAAAGTGTTGCCCACATGACCATTTCATGTGGCTTTAATACTCCTGTTCTACAGCAAACTACACAATCTAATATACTGGCCTCATCATATAAATACATAAAATGTAAAGTTCTAAGAACAAAATATTGCAGAAGAATGAAGTGTAATGCCACCTGATTGGATCTACCGGTATATATTTGCCAACAGGTTGTTTTAATCAGAACTCTACTGAATGACTTGGTTGTAACTCGTTGATTTTGTGCATTAGACACTTTTGTTTGTCAGCCAAATCATTTTGTAGTTGCAAAAATATTTCACTTAATAATTGCAACCCTTTAATGAATTGCTGTAATAGTTAAAAATAATTACTGTATTTTCGTAAAAGTCGCACTGCCCTATAAGTCACATCATAACATACCACACCATTTTATTTATAGAGCACTTAAAACAGCGACAAGGCCAACCAAAGTGCTGTACAAACAAACAAACAAACAAACAAACAACAGGCAACACTAGGCAACATACACAATGAAGTACAAAAAATAGACATAAAAACATTGCAGATAATAAATATAACGACCAAACACAGATCAGCTGGTGTTGAAAGCAACAGAATAGTACAGTAGTGGGTCTTTAAACGGGATTTGAAAATCGAGAGGCAGGGGGCCTGTCTGACAAGCAGAGGTAACCCGTTCCAGAGTCTTGGGCCTGCAGAGATGGCCCTGTTACCTCTGCGTTTAAGACGAGTTCCTGGAACTGTTAAAAGTAACTGGTCCGCTGACCTCAGAGCACGTAGTGGGACATACGGGTGTATCAAATGAATCAGAGAGATAGGGGTGAGACTGTTCAGCGATTTGTAGACATACAGGAGAATTTTGAACTGGATTCAAAGATGAACCGGTAGCCAGTGCAGGGAGGCCAAGACTGGTGTAATGTGCTCTCTTTTGCCTGTACTGGTTAAAAATCGGGCTGCTGCATTCTGGAACAGTTGTAATCGTGCAATGGTGGTCTGACTGATACCAAAAGGAGTGAATTGCAGTACGGTAATCAAGCCTAGATGTAATAAATGTGTGTATTACCGTCTTCAGGTTATTGTTGGATAATATGGGCTTCAGCTTAGACAGTCGCCTCAGCTGGAAAAAACAGGATTTAACGATCATATTTACATGACTGTTAGTTTCATGGAAGGGTCCATTATCACTCCCAGATTTGTGACTTTTTGTTTTTCAGACAGGGCTAGAGCAGAAAGGTCGATGCAGTGGTTCGTGATTGTGTCGTTGGGAGGGAACAACATGGCTTCAGACTTCTTTTCATTGAAACTTAAGAAATTTAAAGCCATCCAGTCCCTGATGTCAGCCAGGCAGTCGAGCAGATGTTGAATAGAGCCTGTACCATTTTGTCTTAAGGGGAAGTAAATTTGACAGTCATCGGCGTAGAAGTGGAAAGGTATGTTGTGTTTCCGGAAAATAACACCAAGATATAAGCAGAATAGGAGAGGACCCAGGATGGACCCCTGCAGAACCCCCCATTTAAGTGCCGCTGCTGCAGAGCTAAAATTGTAGATGGAAACACAAAAGGATCTGTCAGTGAGGTAGGATCTGAACCAGTTGAGGGCTGACACAATTGATCAGTCCAAATGTGTCTAATAAAGTGAAAAAATCCATAAAAATGACACTTCGCCTTATATGTTGCACGTATTATGTGTCAGAGCTGATGCATCGCATTTGTTACGTATCACCCTAACAACCTGGAAATGTGGGTTTTGTACCAAGACTCGATTGGCTGCCAAATGGCGGCCGCGAGAGCATGCACGGGAGGACTTTAAACAAGAATTTAACAAGATAACACTTAAAAACAATTATTTGATTGCTCGAAATTATAGCAAAGATGTGTCTCAGTCCAACTTTTCCGTAATAAATGCACTTTGACAGTCAAATCAGGTGTATTTTCAAAAGCCAATAAGTGGAAACATGAACGTGCAGAGGGCAACTCGTCCATTTCTTCCAAATTTAACAACTACCTAAAAACAATGATTTGTTAGCTTGACTTTATAGTAAAGATGTGTCTCAGTTGAACTTTTACTTAATAAATGCACTTCAATGGTCAAATTAGCTGCATTTCGCCTGGGAGATGCAGCAAAATTATGCTGATTTGACGGTTGCTCCAGACAGATGACAGTGACAGGCTATAGCAAGCCGATTCTGTCATTAATAGCCACTTTTACCTATTACATGATACAATGGCATGCCATACCGCTCAACTGCCATCTAGCAGTTGAAAATGGTAGTGTTCAATATTTTCAGTCAGAATTAATGAAAACAGTCATATCCCTGCAAAAAATTGGTTTATAAATATGGGAACAAAATCCATAAATACATTGCTTCTGTATATAAATCGCAGGGCATGCAAATTATGCAAAAAAGCGCAACATACAGTGAAAAATACGGTATTCCCTATGCAAAACTGAACATAGACCAATAAAAGTGTTGATATTTTTCAGAAAAAAATGTTTGGCTATCAATCTAGAAAAAAAGATTTACCAAACTGACTAATAATAAAGACAAGAAAGATATACGACGGAAGGACTGAGGATGGTGAAGAATCAGGCAAAACATTGGAGGTCTCAAAACACCTCTTTAGGAAGAAATATGGCTGAAATTGCACAGGATGAAAGACTTCAAAAAGAAAAAAAAATGGGAAGAGAGGCTGGATCAAGTTAATGTTGTAATCATGCTACACTCAGACTACTCTGCCATCGCTGGTATCAGTCCAGAGGTCTCCCATATCCACCACCATCCCCATCCCTCCATATAAACATAAAATGGAAGATTAAAAATGGAAAAGTTGAAAGAAATGTGATGCAGTCAGTTCTAATCAGCTCTCACCCCTCCCACCTTTTCCTTCATTCATCATTTTCTCCATCTCAATTATCCTTGGTGTTCTTGGCCACTCCCTCCCTTCTCTCTGCAGCTTGTTTAGACTGGGCCGAGACAAATGGGAAGAGACTGAATACACTGGGAGTGTGGGGGTCAAGATGGGGTGAGCATGAGGGACGAAAAAAGGGGAAGGGAAGTGGAGGGCGGTAACTTGAACTCATTATGACTGGCTTGTAAGGAAAATAAAACCTGGTTAGTGGTTCATTGGGTGTTTGGTGTTTCATGGGTGTTTGGTGTTTCAGTGTTGGTGTAAATTTTCATACTTTTATACTATTATGAAAAAACTCAGAACAGTGTTACACTTTTACTATTTTATGCTTATGTTTATTAAATGTTTTAGTGTTTAGTGTTTAGATGGTTACTGTTGCACCGAGGGACTGAGAGAAACGCAATTTCGGTCCTGTGTATGTCCTGTACATATTGCAGTTCTGACAATAAAGATGACTTTGACTTTGACTTTTGACTTTGACGTGTTATGAATGGCAGTCATTATGAAAGGTTTGCTACATGGAGTTACTGGAGGGAAAAAGACTATGAGGTGGGGCAGCGATGGGATGACAGAGGTTGATCCAGTGATGATCAAGGTTTCACAGAAAGAGGAAATGGCAAGGACAATACATGTGGGGAAATGAAAGGGCCCAGTGTCCAGCATGCTACATGTGGGAGGCCTTTTAGAAACTTATCATTTGAGCATTTTAAACCAAAAGTTCCGCTTTCTGAAACTTTGAGCAGTTTGTCTTATAGTATGAAAACAAAAATGTCCTTCTGATGTCTCTACGCTTCCAAAAACTCTAAAACAAACCCTGGACCTTTAATCAGAAGTACGATCATAGAGCCATTCTGATTTTTAAGTATGTTACACGTCCACCTTAAAGAAGAATTATTCAACCGCTCCATATTTACTTCAATACAACTTCAACTTCAAACCCTACAGCTTTATGTTTAAAGTGGAAAGCTGATTTATTTATTTTATTTTGTTTGAGGGCATTTTTTTCCATCAACAGTTACATACTGAGCTTGACTTGGAAAACAAAAACAAAAAAAAAACAAGCATTTAAAAGTAGATTCAACCTTTTGAAGTCTACCAGTACATAAAAAGTTTGTGACATGCTTTGGTCAAAATACAATAGGAATACAGCGCCCCTTCATGCACAGCCTGTATTTTAAGTTAGTTTTAAGAAGCTTATACAGGTAGTCCCCGACTTACGAGCGAGTTCCGTCCCTAGGGGGCGCTCGTATGTCAAAAATTCGTAAGTAGGATCACCATTAAAAAAATTTAATTTTTTTTTTTTTAGAAATGAATACATGTACAGTACTGTACAGTCACCAAGCACTTAGCCTATCCTAACAGTTTTTAAAGATGAAGGAGTGAGTTTAATTGTCTCCCTTTCACATAAAGGGAGCTAGCTCCCTTTATGGGAATGGAGCCTGCATGGAGGAGGGAGACAATTCCACTCACTCCTTCATCTTTAAAAACTGTGTTAGGATAGGCTAAGTGCTTGGTGACTGTACAGTACTGTACATTTATCTATTTATTAAAAATATACTGTACAGTATATATATATATTTATTTATAAATAGATAAATGTACAGTACAGTACTGTACAGTCACCAAGCACTTAGCCTATCCTAACACAGTTAAGGAGTCAGTTGAATTGTCTGCAGGCTCCTTCCTCCCCAGCAGGCTCCCTTTATGTGAAAGGGAGACAACTCAACTCACTACTTCATCTTTAAAAACTGTGTTAGGATAGGCTAAGTGCTTGGTGACTGTACAGTACTGTACATGTATTCATTTCTAAAAATATTTATTTATTTATTTATTTTTTAAATGAGATGCATATTTGTAAGTCCGGGACCTCGTAAGTAAGAGCGCTCGTAAGTCGGGGACTACCTGTATATCACTACACAAAATACCCTAATATTAATCCTAATTGATTTACGTTGTCTTTATTTATTTTTTTCGGCTGTTCCCTCTTCAGGTGTTGCCACAGGGAGTCATCCTTCTCCATCTCATTCTGTCCTCATTCCAACTACCTCCACATCCTCTCTAACCGTCTCCACACGTTTCCTCTTTGGCCTTTCTCTTTGTCTTTTTCAATTTAATTCAGATTATTTATATAGCGCCAAGTCACAACAGAAGTCCTCTCAGGGCAAAGAACAGAAACTTTTCCAGGCAGCTTCATTTCTAACATTTTACCAATATATCCACTGTCCCTCCTCTTGACATGTCCAAACCATCTCAGTCTGGCCTCTCTAACTTTACCTCTCAGTTGTTCAACATGTGCTCTGATGATCTCATTCATAATATTATCCATCCTTGTCGCTCCCAAGGAGAACCTCAACATACTCACCTCTGTCAAATCCAGTTCTTTCTCCTGTTTTTTCGTCAGCGCTACTCTGTCCCCCCACCTTACAACATAGCTGGTCTTACTATTCTTTGGTAAAGCTTTTCTTTGACCTTTGCTGACACCCTTTTGTTGCAAATCACTCCTGAAACTTTTCTTCATCCACTCCATCATGCATGGACTCTCTTTTTCACCTCTTTACCCCACTTCCCATTTTCCTGGACAATGGATTCCAAGTACATGAAGTCCTATATCTTTGTGACCACTGCTCCTTGTAGCCTCAAGCTAGATTTATACTCGACGCGTCGCGCAGTGTGCCAGGGTGCGCAATATCACCGTCCCCGCCCCTGCGCGTATGCCCCTGCGCGTATGCCCCTGCGCGTATGCCCCGCGCGTCGTTTTGGCGCGTGTCGTGCACCTCCGATTTTTTGAAACTCAGCAAGGCTAGTGTGCGCGCGACGCGACCTTTGACACCAGCATGTTATATTTCCCACCAGTACGTCTCTGAGAGTGTAATGGCCAAACATACCATCTCCTTCTAAGTCTTCTTCGTCTCATTAAAACCGCAAGACACAATAACTGTTGTTCTATTATGATTTGCTCCTCTAATAAAGACAACAGTTCAGCACGCGAGCAGAAAGCCATTTTTTATTGTTGTGTGACGTTAAACAGTTCTTCTACGGTAGATTTCTTCTTCTACACCCTTTCTTGCAACATATGCACAGGTTTTAGAGGGTACTGCCACCTGCTGGTCCGTAAAAGAACAGCACTTTGCCATGCGCCGCCGTGCGTCAACTTTAAACACAGCGGCGACACTGTAAACGCAGAAGCTGCACGGCTCAGTGCACGTGCAGTCCGTGGCGCTCCAGCCAGCGGACCAAAGCGCGAGTATAACTCGGCCTTCACTGTTCCATCAGCCTCCCTGTCATTCACACACACATGTACTCTGTCTTACTACGGCTGACTTTCATTCCTCTTCTGTCAAGTGCATACCTCCACCTCTCCAAGTTCTCTTCCACCTGTTCCCTGTTTTCATCACAGATCACAATGTGATCACAATGTCATCTGCAAACATCTTAGTCCACAGGGATTCCTATCTGACCTCATCTGTTAGTCGGTCCATCACCAAAGCAAACAAGAAGGGGCTCAGAGCCAATCCTTGATGCACTCCCACCTCCACATTCAAGCTTTCTGTCACTCCTACAGCACATCTCACCACTGTCCTGCTGTCCTTGCACCGTACATGTCCTGCACCAGTTTAACATACTTCTCTGCAACTCCAGATTTCGTCATACAACACTATAGCTTCCCACTCAGCACCCTGTCATAGGAGGAGCTGAATCAGAAAAGTATCTTGATGCATGCTCAATAATCCAGGCAGAAAAATCTAAAAAGGTTAAGTCTGGTCCTCTGGACATTCAAAAAACATGAATGTCCAGAGGACCAGACTTAAATCTTTTTAGATGAGTCAGAAAGGGTTAACCATAAAAACTCTTCATTATAATGGGCCATTTTGAACACATACAGTCATGTTAATTGTTAATATCCACTCTTTGACAAATAGAAACCCTGAAGTCCCATGTTTTGGAAAGAAATATTTTCTAAAAACTTATTTTATAAAGGGTTGGTAAATAAAGCAGCATTATTTTGATTTTAAAGTTTAATATAAGTTTTGAGGACTTAAAAGAAAGAAAACCGCAGTAAATTGCTGAATTTACTCGCAGTAACATCACGTGAAATTTTGGGACAAAACTGGCTGTGCTATGGGAAATGTGTTAAATATTCCAGGGAATATAACCTGTGTTACACACATAATGTGCAGTTTGATTATTTTTCTTTGAAGGCAGGAACTAAATAGATTAATGTCACCAGCACAAAGAAATCAGCAGGATCCAACTGGCTTTTGGAGGTTAGGTTAACTGGAGGTTGAGGAGCATCAAATGTAGAACCACTAAACTGAGGAACAGCTTCTACCCTGAGGCTGTTAGACTCATGAATAATAATAATAATAATAATAATAATAATAATAATTGTCTAAGCTTGTCATCTGCGTATGTTTCCCATACACAGACGAAATTCGTCTCTGCATTTAACCCAACCACCTACCAGGCGGTGCAGTGAGCAGCCATAGAAGGCGCTCGGGGAGCTGGAGAAATAGGTGTGCACTCATAGACACCCCAAGATGTGTAGTGGCCGGGACGCGAACCCGCGTCCTTCGGGTCCCAAGTCAAACGCCCTAACCACTACACCATCTTAATAAATAAACAATAAGAATAAACACTGCAAAATATCACATCATGCTGATGCTGATCTGTTTTTCTTGTTGCTGTGTTCATTTGTGACCATCTGCTCATACAGACTCATGTTCGTGCTGCTGTTTATAATGATGTTTTTCTACTACATTAGGGCTTAGTGTATTACTAGTTGATGTTTTTCTTAGTTAATCCTAGATGTTATTACTGTTCTTTTTCTTTTTTTTTCTCTTGCATTTGTTGTTGGATGTAACTGGGACCCTGTGTACATAATCTCGTTTTCATCACATGTACCACATGCGGTGCAAATGACAATAAAGACTCTCTGACTCTCTGACTCTGACTTTTGTGCAACTTGAATCAAATTTGTCCATTTTGTTTATAATCAGATACAGACAGACAAGTGTGTCGCTGCCACATGTTGGTTTTACAAGGTAATATTCTGCAACGTGCTTGTGTACTCTGGAACAGGAATAAATGTTTTTGTGGCAGCAATAAGAACTAAACAGTTTTCCAAAGATTTTCCTCACATAACACAGCAAATGTTTAGTTATAATCTTGTGCAAATATGCTCAAATGTTGAAAACTGATGCAACCATCTAAGACCAAATCAGAACTAGACACACAAAAAAAGAAAAACACACAAAAAATAAGAATTCCCTGAATATAACTGAACACAAGAGTTCAAAGTCAAAATGAGACCATTTGATCTCAGACAAATGAAACGTTAGAAAAACAATCATAATAAAATGAAAAAGATAAAAAAACTTTCAAACTTGTCTTTAGAGCAAGTCTTATTCTCACATCAATACTTTTCCCTTAGTTGAAATTCCAGGAGCTAAGAAGGACTGAAGACATGAAACAACCTCTTTATCAAAAGGTCTTACCAAAGGCAACAGCCATTAGGTTATTGCTCGTTTCATAAACGGCACATAATAAAAGTCTCTTAAACCTTTGTTTGCCTTTGTTTGCCAACAAAATGTCTTTCCCTGCATTTAAAGTGAATTCCAAATTGAACAAACCTGAGTTGAGCTCACGCCCAGGGTTGAAGGCTCTGCTGTTGACGTTGGGAGAAAGTCTGTCACAGCAGATGGTTTTGGAGACGTTGGTATTAAAGTGCCCATCAAACCTGAACAGAAACAGAAAAAATGAGCATTTTTACATTTACAACTCATTTATTGGAGCAGCAGGCCTGGCTTTCCACTCAATACCAACACTGTTTGATTTCATATAAAAAACAAACATGAAGGTTTGCACACTGAAGGTTTTAGTTAAAAGACTATTCAGTTGTTTCAATTCAAATCTGTTTTATTACCAGCTGTCTTATCTGTTGCCCAGAACACATTTTAAAGCTAACGTTAAGGCTGGTGAAAAACACTTTCCATGGGAAAGTGCTTGAATTCTTTCCAGGAATACCCAGCCCTTTGTGTATGCACATATGAACTTTAATTAAAAAGATGGATTGTTTAACTGGACAATTAATTTTACCTGTACAAATGTGTGACCCAACTTATTTGTCATGTCACTTATTTTGCTTGCCAACCATTAAAACCCATTTAAAATTAACATAATTTGACATCTACTGGAACACAGATTTCAGTTTCTATGTGTAATACAGATGTGCAGTCCTGTTGCATGACTTTTGAACATGTTCAAAATGTTCGTGGGACAAATATTCTCTTTAAATAGAATCATCACAAGCACCTCCAACCCATGTCAAAAGATTTAGAGCCTGATTTAGACACTTGCACCAGAGCTTTCCTTGACATAAAACATCCAAGGCAAATGTCCAAATCTAAAAACCATGCTGACATTCAATAATAGTTGCGAATACCGGTACTCAAATTTATTGAGCAAGAAACATCTTTTCTGCTGTTTTAGCCAATTAGTCTCAAACAGTTGCAGCCTAGTGAGGATATGACCTTTAGCTTTTAAGCAAAAATATAAAAAATATATATACTTTATTGTAGGAATGTGCGATATGGCATAAAATTTATATCATGATATGTATTGTGAAGGGTGGCAATAATGATATATATCACAACATGCTTTTGGTATAAAACTTGCAATAGGAATGAAAAAAAAAAGCATAGGGTGTCCTTTTGCCATCATTCATTTTGAAAACTGCTATACCACAAAATAATCTCAATTAAGAAAATTCCACCACTAGGTCTAGAGTTTTAAAATAAAATGTAAAAAAAATTCAAACATTAAGCTTCTTTCTAGTAGT
>JBBPBX010010341.1:23333-43574 GCA_038048925.1 Garcialebias charrua
GAGAGGGGGATGCCTTGTCCAGAAAAGGAAATTTGTTGTTATAGTTGTTGCTTGTACTTGGTGAGGGGTGCTAATCAATATGGCCTCAGTTTTGGAGCAGTTTAATTGAAGAACGTTCCGATTCAGAGAACTACAACCTCTCAGCGAGAAGATTGCTGGATCAAATCCTGGCCACGGGGCTATTCTGGGTGAAGTTTGCATGTTCTCTTGGTGCATTATCTTGGCTATTCTCCAGGTACTCTGGTTTCCTCCTCCAGTGCAAAAACATGCATGTTAGGCTTCTTGGTAAATTTAAACTGAGTGAGAGAGTGAATGGTTGTTTGTCTCATTTGTCTCTATGTAGCCCTGTGACTTCATACTGATGAGATGTTATCACTATGCTGCTGTTTCTGTGTTGAGGTCTTTTTTTGGGAAATGTCACACTGTGTGTCAAGGACACAGTGTGAGATATGCTTTTTTTTATACCTCCCATCGTGTTTCCCTTTTTCTTATCTAAACAAAAAAGGAAGCGCCTCCCAAAGGCCACAGCCTCAGACACTTCCGTCTCCCCATGTCTGTTTGTTTTCTCGGATGGGCTGTACTGAAATGTAATTTTGTTGTGCTTTGGTGCAATGACGATAAAGCTGCCTTTGAAATTCAGAAAAATTTTGATGGACTTGCAACCTGTCCATGGTGTCCCCTGCCTCTCGCACAGTGATGGCTAGACATGGGCACCAGTGACGCCCACCATTACCTGAAAAAAGGAAGAAGTGGGTATAAGATAATAGATGGATGAAGAATAGGCACATTTTTGGGGTTTCTACAAACCCGAGTAGCATTTTTTCTGAAATTTTCATATCAGCATATGCAGTAATAATTTAATATGTTAAGCAAGTGTTGACTGCAAAGATTGGTTTATAAAAAGACAGGAGTAAGCAGAAGAGCAGGCTGTTCTGCAATGCACCAAGCTCCGGTACTTTTATCCTTCCTTTCCTCCAGTGAGACTGAGTCACCCCAAACCCATCCCAATTTTCTGGCTTAGCAACATGCATACATACATGTGTACTGCCCTCATGTGTACCCATGCTATGTTCTCAAAGACCTGGCGCTGGTTGTTTTTACTGACAGACAGTAAGACGCAGTTTGCATTTGAACATCACTCTGAGTCCCGTAAGTCATCGCTATTCTCCTTCAAACTCACTGTAGATGGAGGGGAAGGGCAGAAGGCTGAGCAAAATCTGCGTAAGATAAAAAATACATTTGCAGCCACTTTGAATCCAACATCAAAACCATACTAAAGGAAGAGAGCACAGAGCAAAGAGCCTCAAACATTTAACTAGGGCAGAGCAATATTTTTATTTATTTTTTAGAAAATTAGGGTTTTACCAGAAACACAAAACTTACAAGCTGAATTTGATTTATTTGATAGGAAACTAGTGGTGAATGAAAACCCTCTTCATGTTGCATCAAACTGTACACTTAATTTCTATGAATAATACTTACATTGTTAGAAAAGGCTTGCTGTAAAAATGCATTAATAAACCAGAGAAAATGTGAATTTTGGTGCCTTTAAACAAACTGAAAAGGCAGAGTTGCCTAAAAAGCAACGCCTGTCATTCTCAGCAGTTAGCCATTCGCCATTTATTGAATCTCTTACATTAAGCAGCACCCTGCTTCAAGAATCATGTATTTTCACAAAGCAGACGTCTCAACACCATTCAAAAAGCCCTGTGAGAACAATTATCTTAAAGAGACTTGCCGCTGTGCCAGCCCAAAAGAGTAATACTATTTCTAATGTGTTTGGAGTCCCTCGGCAGCAGCAGAGGCAGAAAAGAAAACGCTCACTGAAGAGCTGAAAGCTTGAAGAAGGCCTTTTATATATCCCAAACTGTAGAAGGGGTTTAGAAAAATTGTTTAGTGCATAACATTTTTGAGGAATGGAAAACTGCTGGGTTTGATTTTTTGTTTCCGAGTTGATTGGAATAAACTGAAACGTGTCGAATATTCTTGGCTTTCTCATGTAGAAAAAAAAAAGAAAACAAATACCTCCTATTTAGGTGCAATCTAGTCTTAAAAGCATCAAATGTATTTAGTCAAAATCTACATTAAATTATGTTTGTAATAAAAAGCAGAGTTCGTTAAAAAAACTCTGCTTCTGATTGTGTGTGTGCATTATAATGGCTTATAGTCTTTTTAGTCAATAAACCATTAAAGGCTTTTGTCCAGGTTTATTTTTTTTATCCATATACAAAAAACAATAAGTTGAAAATAAACAGGAGGGACAAAGAAGAACAGACCGATAACAAAATGATTATCACCCCTAATGGCACTTGATCAGAGAAAAACAAGTACCGTAATTTCAGGACTATAAGCCACTAGGGGTGCAGATAAAAATCATTTTTTTTACAGAATCTAGATTCCTAGTCCTGGCGATTCTGAATCGATTCTAAAGGCCCATAAATAGATATTAAAATGCATTTAAGTGTTTTTTTTTTGTTTTTCCGTTCCTACTCTCAACCGTACTGTATATCGCATTATGCGTCTGCTTAGTCGCTGTAGAATTATGGCCGTGTAGGTCACCTTAGGTAAGCTAGTTAGCCAGCTCCCTTTATCTGAACAGAGTCTGCTTGCATGCGGCAGGAGGACAGTGCGATTCAACTTGCTTCTTCATCTTTAAAAATAATTTCAGATCCTACAATAAACCGAATCGATGCAAAAAGACGATAAAAACTTTCAGAGGTTAAAAAAAAAAGGCAGATGGCCAAAACTTGAAAACATGCTTGAAGACTGGGTGAACACAGAGAACAGACGGTTGAGGTGTTTCCACCTCTACCACCACCAAAGTAATAATAATAATAATAATAAGTGCTATGTGTTGTCATCATTGTCCCCATACAATGGCAAAATTACCCTATTTTTGTCCTATATGTCGCTGTTTTTATCCCATACATTTGCATGCCCTGCAACTTATAGGCCGAAGCGAAATGCAGCTAATTTGACCATTAAAGCTCGGGTATGTAAGATTGTAATGTAGTCTGTAACTTTTCAAACAATATATTTTTAACATATTTCTTCACTCTGTCACTATCTACTGACAAACTGATGTTAGACAAAGTAATCTCTGAAAAAAACTATAGTCCCCTTGCTTCTCTATCAGCATTTATAAAAACACTAAAAACACAGAGTGACCAGGACAATGACAGCCAATAAAAACAGAGTTTGTAACCAGCCAATTAAAAACAGAGCTTGAATTTGAATCAGCCAATAAAAACAGAGCTTGAATTTGAATCTCAGCAGAGCCTCCCCCTCAGAGCCATATATGGCTCTGAGGGGAGGGAGCAGAATGATTTCACCTGCTGGAAATTTTTCTAAGTCCCAGGGTACTGCAGAAACTACAGAGTATAGCTCAACTGAGACACTCCTTTGCTATAATTTCGAGCAAACAAATAATTATTTTACGTGCTTTTCTTGTAAAATTTCGAGTAAATGAGCAGCGTTCCACCTTGTTTTTTTTCCTCTCTCTGCGCGCTCCTGGAGCATTGAGTAAGTGAATACAGCTGATTTGACCATTAAAGTCCTTTCATTAAGCAAATGTTGGACTGAGACAAAACTTTACTATTATTTCGAGCAAACAAATAATTGTTTTTATGTGCTTATTTTGTTAAATGTCAAAGAAATGCGGAGGCTCACCTCTCTGCGTGTGCCGGCCGCTTTAGCAAATCGGGTTTTGAAATACAGATGATTTGACCATCAAAGTAAATTTATTAAGCAAAAGGTAAACTGAGACACACTTTTACTATAATTTTGAGAAAACAAATAATTGTTTTTAAGTGTTAATCTTGCTAAATTCTTGTTATAGTCCTCCTGTGCTCGCTCCTGCGGCCACAAGGCAACCCATCAAGTTTTGGCACAACACCGGCCCACATTTCCGAGTTCAGCCCACATGTCTGGGTTGTCAGTAGTGACGTGTAACAAACGCGACACGTCAGTGGTGACGCATAATAGATGTGACATATATGGCAAAGCGACATATTTATGGATTTTTCACTTTTTTAGACATACATTATTTGCACAGGCGTGACGTGTACAGTGGAAAATATGGTAGTTTTCTGCATTTAACCAACCGCACCTGGGATACACCCAGGTGGCGCAGTGGGCAGCTATGTAAGTGCCTGGGAAGCAATTGGGGATTGGGTGTTTCGCTCAGAGACACCACAACTTGTAGAAATGGCTGGGGATCGAACCTGGGACTTTCAGGTCCTAGGTCGACTGCCCTGCCTCTGCCCCACCTCAGCCCCAAAGTGATGTTTAGAGTGACAACGAAAGAGAGACCGAGGACATGTGTGAAGTTTTTCTAAGGCTGTTCAATTCTGACACCGAAGAAGATGGCTTTAGTGGTTTTAGTGCACAGGAGGAAGATGAATATAGCGATCAATGACTTTTCCTGGTGGGCTACAGTATTTATTTATTTATTTATTTATTTATTTACCAGCTGTGTTACACACACTGTTCAGAAAAAAATTTTACTGTACGTATTTGTGTACCGCCTGACCTTCGAAACACCACCTCCCTTTCTCTGTTCAAGACTGCCCTGAAAACTCATCTCTTTAGACTAGCTTATTAACTTTACTAAATGTATTTTATATTATTTATGTATTTTATATTTCTATTTGTTACTGATAATGTTTGAACTGTATTTGTTTGTTAAGTGTCCTTGGGTGTCTTGAAAGGCGCTTTATAAAATGATGATGACGACGACGACGGCGCCGCCGCCGATGATGATTATTATTATTATTATTACGTTACCGGTACACGTTTCATTAAAAGTTTAAAAAATCGTTCTCTGTAAATATCTCATGTTAAAATATGGACAACCATGGCTCATAGACAAGCATGGCCTATATATACAGTATATAAAAATGCGGTAGCTTATTTGTTTGTTTGTTTTTATTTGGTGGGCACGGCTTATATTTGGGTGTGCTCAATAGTCTGGAAATTATGGCATATACACTCATTAATGCTGCATTTATGAAACCCTCTTCCAGTCTGGCAGCAGTTTTGCCATCTTCTCTTCTAACACGCAAACAGATTACATCGTTTTGTTGACTGTGCAACTAGTAACCAAGTGATCTCCTTGATGTCAGGTCTGAGTAGCCACCCTCCAAATGCAACATATACTCTTGAACTTAACCATCAGCTTGCCAGCAGCTCAGATAGTGAGAGTTCTTTAGAAACATGAGCAAAGTATCAGCAAGCTTTAATCTATCGTCTCTAATGTAATAGCATGTGTAAATATTGGTCAATTTTATGATCCCCGGAGTCAATTTTCTGCAGAATGCTGCAGTAACACAAAATGCCATGAATGATTCCAGTTCAAACTTTTATTTGAACCACTTGTAGCTTAACATAAAAGAAGTTGGGGGGGGAGGATGTCTGCTTGTACATTTTGGAGAAAAAAAATTACTCTGCTGTTGGTGTTCATCAAAGCGTGAGATAAGCCAGGCAGAAACATCCAAACAAAAACATATGCTACGTTCACTGGACGGCGAACAAATACAAATAAGCCTTCTCCTAATACAGAAATCGCATTTCATCAATATATTAGAAAATCAAAACTAATAAATGACCAATAATACATACTGCTGGTGAAGATTCTCAGTCGTCCAGGACATGATAAAATCAAAAAAGGCGTTCAATACAGGATCAACTGGACTTTATTTGTTGCAGAAAACGTTTCTGGACAGAAGTCGAAACGTTTTCTGCAACAAATAAAGTCCAGTTGATCCTGTATTGAACGCCTTTTTAATAATACATACTGTATATTTCAAGAGAAAGTTTTTTTCCCCACTGAAATAATTTTAAAACAAGCTTTAAACCAATATCACAACTTAACGTTTTCTACAAATGAGTGGGCAGCACAAACTGATCTGACTGCTGTTTTTGCAATACCTCAGTAGCCATATTTTAGATTTATATGGATTTACTTGTTGCTCCCGTCCTAAAATAACATCTAATAAATTGCAGTAATAACAATTTAGAGGTACTCCTTTCAATAACTGCTGGAGAAAAGTGTCAGCGTTGCAGCTGCAGAGCACACTTCCCACTTTTGCACCAGCATGGCAGTAGAAGCGTTGAAATGAGCACACCGAGATCTCATGTTAAAAAACACAAACATACAGACCCAAATACGACACACACACACACCAATTCAACAAGCCAGAGATATTTGCTATTTTCAGATCCAGTCGGTTCTTGAAACCAAGCAATGATTAAAGCATACCACCGAGCACTAAGCAATGCCCTCTGTGGCCTCCCCTGCAAAAAGGAACGTCTGCCAGTTTGATGTCTAGCAGACAAGAACACTGTGAACCACCTGATCTACCATAAACTGAATGACCTGACAAGAGACCCCAGAAACAGCTGAGGCCTGAAACTGGTCAAAGATATTCTGACATGGACTTAAAGCTCAGGTCCTGTCATTAGTCTGAGTTCACTGCTGCCCAATCAAAATGTGTGACCTGCTTATATTTTTGCCAACATTGTTGTAAACTTTTACTCCACATTCAAAAGTAAGCAAGTCATATTATAGTTGACAGGTTAAGGGTCAAAAAAAGGTATAAAACATCCAATATTTTGAGAAGAAAGGTTCTTCAAGAGGCATTTAGCTCTACATAATTAGCATAAAAATATAAGTTCAAGGGGTAAACAGCAAGCAGGTTATGTTAATCGTAATTAAGAATTTTTCAGATTATTTGGCTGAAAACCTTAAATCGAAGACTTCAAACTTGAATAAGTAAACACATTCAAAGCTGGATGAAGAAACCTACCGTATTTCCGCCTGATAAGTCTCACCTCTATATAAGTTGCTTTGTCCAATTATTGGCAATAAATTGGAAAAATCCATAAACGTGTTGCACCTTTATTTAAGTCGCATCTATTATGCGTCACCGCTACGCGCCAGCGCGTCATTTGCCCTGCTGAACATAGCGGCCACAGAAGCATGCACGGAAGGACTTTTAACAAGATTAACACGGTAAAAACAATTATTTGTTTGCTGAAAATTATAGCAAAGATGTGTCTTAGCTTAACCGTTCCTTAATAAATTCACGTAATGGTCAAATCTGCTGGATTTAAATTGTTTCGCTTTGACGTCTTCCAAACGGTTGCGCGCGCTGCGAAAATAAATTATAAATAAATCTAATTTCATCTCAAACAATTCCAACAGCTAACAGTTTGTAAATGACCACCAAGTAATTACTTTCTGTACGTTTAAAGAAAATCTGTCCTGTGGTTTATGAGCCATTTTGGTAAATAATAGCCGGAAAAAACAACGAAGCTAAGCGTTGCACCTTTACGCTCCTAAAACATCGAATTTTATCTCAAACAATTCCAACAGCTAACAGTTTGTAAATGACCACCAAGTACCGTAATTACTTTCTGTAAGTTTAAAGATAATCTGTCCTGTGGTTTATGAGCTATTTGCTAAAAAAAGTACCCAGAAAAACAACAAAGCTAACGCTACACATTTACGCGCCTAAAACATCGAATTTTATCTCAAACAATTCCAACAGCTAAAAGTTTGTAAATGTCCACCAAGTAATTACTTTCTGTAAGTTTAAAGAAAATCTGTCCTGTGGATTATGAACTATTTGCTAAAAAGTACCCGGAAAAACAACGAAGCTAAACGCTGCACATTTACACTCCTAAAACATTGAATTTTAACTCAAACAATTCCAACAGCTAACAGTTTGTAAATGACCACCAAGTAATTACTTTCTGTAAGTTTAAATAATATCTGTCCTGTAGTTCATGAGTTATTCAGATAAATAGTAACCGTTTTTGCTAACAAACACTGAGCTAACAGTAGTTCATACCTCCAAAGCAGGAGGCCGGGCAGCGACAGAGTGTGTCCGACCAGAGGAGGCTGCCATCGGACACATGAGCTGGAAACGGTCGGTGGACTCTCTGGAAGTGTCAGAGCTCCAGAGCAGGAGGCCGGGCTGCGACAGTGTCAGTCCGACCAGATGAGGCTGCCGTCGGACACATGAGATGGGAACAGTCGGTGTACCCTAGCAGACAAAAGTGGTACTGCACCATTTTTTTGGCTTCTGAAAGACACAGACACTCTGAGAAGCTCTTTTTATACCCAGTTGTTATGCACCCTGGGGGTTTTAGATGTTTTGACATCCTTGTTTTTGTTTATCTTCATTGCAACCTGCTGCAGCCTCCTGCAACCTGCTGAGAAGCACCTTTTCTTTACTCAGCTTGTCCTAATCAAGTTTGATTAGGCAGAGCTGCTGCCAAACTGTGATCCTGCCTTAAAAAGCTTTAGGCTGAGGTCTAAAGAGAACAGAGGTTTGATGAAGAGAAGCAAAGCTTCTGTGGAATGATCTGTGAAGCAGATTGTTGGGAACAGGGATGTCCTCCGTCCACCCTGACTTTTTGGTGATACTCCAGAAGGGAGTGTGTTGAGCTAAGGCTCTTGAGTTCTGGTGCTGTCTAAACAGCTCATGTGGAGCAAGGATAGCTCGTGTGGCAGCTCTAGTGCATACTAGAGTTGTGTGTGGTGGAGGCTAGTGGAGGCTAGTGGAGGCTAGTGGAAGCTAATGGAGGCTAGTGGAAGCTAGTGGAGACTTGTGGAAACAAGTGCTAGTTAGTAGAAGTCAGCAAAGGTTTGTTGAAACCAGCTGAAGATACACTAGAGGTAACTGAGTGCTAAGAGCAGCCATTGTGCTGTATTGTGTGAACTCAGGGAGATCTCCACCCTCCCCGACTGTTTATGGTTTGCTCCTGTTGGAGTTAGATGAGCTGGTGCGCTCGTGAGGACTCTAGTTGTTTAATTAGAGTACAGTATTGTGTGTGTTTGAGCACTTTTGAGTGTTTGTGAAAGCTCTAGCCCTGACTAGAGTTGAGAATCTGAGCCGCTATGGCCAGAGTGTGTCTTGGGACACTGAGAGCTGTTTCTGTGAAGCTGTCAGAAAGGAGGCAGCTGTTGTGAGCAGTAACGGACTGTTCTTCCTTCATTATTTTGAACTTTGATGACCTGGTCAAGGTTGGTCGTCCTATTATCGTTTTTATTTGTTTAGAGGGACTTTTTGTGAGGTAAATCGTCACTTATGAAGCTTCGACGGCCCAGTACAGGGTTGGGGTTGCCTGGGTGGCGTTATTTTCCTTTTGGCCAGACTCTCCGGTCCAACTTTCTGTTGACACTTTCAATTCTTAATTTTCTTTATTACTTTGGACGCTGATCCAGAAGAGGACGCTCCAGACCTAGTGGGAGAAGCCTGGGAGGACCTCGCCTGCCTGGAGTTGCTTAATTTTAGTTCAATCATTTTTTTATTTAATTCCTTTTCTGTGTCCAGTGTCCATTGAATATGTTTTGGCTTTTTCCAGTCGTTAACACCAATCATGTTGTCAATTGACATAATTAGTGTTAATTGGTCTTCTAACTGTTCGTTATATGCTCAATTTACTTTTTCCAGCCACTTATTGCTACTTGTCCCAACTTTTTTGGGATTTGTCGACACTGTGAAATTTTTATTTATTTATATTTTTTACATTTTCTGGGCACTAGTGGCCTTTATTGGAGAGGGAGAGGGCGAAACGGTGGAGAGGGGGGAGACACCACAGAAAGGAGCTCGTCGGGTCAGGGACGTGAACCCGCGAGCCTGTGGAGAGGCGAAAGCCCCAAGCATATGTGCCGCCCGCTTATCTCTCTGCGCCACAGCGGCGGCACGACACTGTGAAATTTTGAATAAACATTTTTCCTTTAAAATGTTACATTTACTCAGATTAAACTTTTGATCTGTCATCTATGTTCTATTACGAATAAAATATTGACATTTACCATCTCCACATCATTGCATTCAGTTTTTATTCACAATTTGTTTAGTGTCCCAACTTTTTAGGAATCCGGTTTGTATATGTAAACAGCACCTTTTATACTGGTGAGTTATTTTGATGGAATGGCCCATGTCTGATATTTAACTCCATTGCTATTACTAGCTGATGCCGATACTTTGCCGATAATGTTTCACTAAGCTTGATATTTTCTGCTAGCAATATTTTGTGCTAAGTAATAAAGAAATAATTTAGTGTTTTGTGCTTGTTCAGTTTTGTACCCACAGTTACACAATACTTAAATATGTCTCATCTACGTAGATGGAGTTAGCAACCTGATACTGTATTTTAGTTTTTGTTGCCCTAAATATAAAATAAAAAGCTTAAGTCACTTACTACTAGCATAGCTGAACAAAAGCTAGTTTGGGTTCAATATACTCATCTATATTTATTCATTCGTTCAACCATTATTTAGACAGGTTAATCCCGGGGATGCATTTACAAGAGAGACCTGATTTTAACAAAAAGTGATGACAACAATGGATAACAGCAACACCAACAGACAATCATAAAAGAGGCATACAATTCTTTTTTTTATTTTTTATTTTTTTTACAAATTAAAATTAAATGGCAACCAAAAGGACAGTCAAAAGGAAAAAAGTAGCGAAAAAACTGCTAGATTATAAGGCGGTGTAGAAAACTAAAACATGTCTGCATTGTATGAGCAAAACAGCTGATAATTCCCTGGAAGTTTCATTTGTAGCACATGGGTTCAAAATGGTGTTGGGGTAAATTAACATTACATCTGGACAGTTTCTTTTTTATAGAAACTGGATGGAGGATGGAGGGTGAAACGTGTCTATAAAATAAGAAACTGTCCAGATGACCCGACTGAGAATTATTGGGTTGAGAATTTTATGTTCATTTGATGGTGATTTCCATTTTTTTGGAGACTAAATACAAATAAAAGGTGAACATTAATTTATTTGTATAGATTATAGTTTTTTTTTAGGCTTTTATATTGTTTATATCGATATCGAATTATATCGTTATCGACCGAAATTAAGAACTATATCGTGATTAAAAATTTTGGCCATATCGTCCAGCCCTACCATGTCACATTCCTAAAGTTGTAAATGTTTTGTTTTAGGAATAGCTTTTGAACACATAGAGGCTAAAATATAGCATGTTTGTGAGTGAAAAAGCAACAAATGGTGTGAATACAGGTGGCTTGTGGCTCTGAGCCAGACTGCGTCCTTCTTCTGCACAACAGAAGGAAAGACAGGTGACCTTGCAGCCTGTGAAGTCTGCATGGAAAAAAACTTCAGAGAGCAGGAACTAGTTACGCAGGCTGATAAAGTGGGGGACAGACAGAAACGGAGAGAGAGTGGATGTGGGGCAGAGACAGCTGCTGTTCTGTAGATTAGAACTGAAAGCTGTGCTCTCTTTTTCTGAGCTCGGCTTTGAACTGTTTTTTTTTCTCTCTGGGGTCAGTGATTGGCTGAGAAACTGGGTCTACAATTTTAAACGTTCTCAGAAGAGGACTTAAATGTAAAACATTCAACCGCACACCCAATTTTATTAAAAATGAACACAAGTTGTCCAGTGTTGGAATTCTTCTCACAATACCCCACTGATTTTATGCAAGAAATGCAATGTTAGTGAAACTGATTTGCAGTCATTATAAGCATAAGCATTGCAATCTGTGTTGGGTTTTACTATTTAGTTGCTCCTAACACAATCCTGCACTCTAAATGCCATTATACCCATTAATGATGAGGTGAGTAGAAGCAAAACAGTAGTACAGGTAGTCCCCGACTTACGAGCGTACGGACTTACGAGGATCCGAATTTACGAGATTATCATAATTAATAAAAATATGACATTAAAAAAAAAAAAATTTTTTTTTTTTTTTTTGTGTTTAAATGTTCTTAATTTCATGTGTACAGCACTTTGTTGCAGCTGTGGTCGTTTTAAATGGCTTTATAAATAAAGTATAATTGTTATTTTTATGTTTTATTTCAATTTTTAGTGCATTCTGTACTGTATTAGCGATCGCTCCCACATTCCCCCCGCCTGACATATAACGAGCGGACCTAAACGGAGCTCCCACTGCCCTGCTGCCTGACGGGCAACGAGCGGAGCTACCAAGCCGACATGCCGGGACCGGGAGCTGGCGGACATGTTGGCTGGAAGCTGCTGGCTTTTTAGGACCGTGCGTGCGATCAGAGGTTGCTTCATACGGATAAATGAGCTAGAAACTCTCTGTGAACTTTGTGGATGTGTCTGTTGTGGAGCAACCGCCGCGATCCTCCGCGATCGCTCTTAAAAAGCGCCGCGCGACAACATTAGCTCATCGGCTAAGCTAAGGCTAGGCTAATGCTAAGCGGACCTCCACCAGAACCGAACCGGCGGCCGGGAGCTCGCCTCGATGTCCGCCTAGCAGCCTAAGATGTTGGATGGACATTCAGCTAACGTGGAGAAGCAGCTCCGACAGCCTTTTTTGGATGGATGGACTCGTTAGCACGGTGCACGAGTGCAGGCCTAATGGCGGTGGCTAACAAACCACAGCTAACGCGGTCAGCTTGTTTTGGATGAACGAACACCGCGGAGAAACGGCTTTCGGTAAGTTTATTAAAGTAAACTCCTTTTATGGCTTCAAATGTATGGACTTAACAGGCTAACAGTCTTTCCTCTAAACAGTTTGGACAACGTTAGAGCAGCAGAATGTATGGAGCCCCGACAAAGTGCTCGGACGTGCTAACAGACGAGACAAGGTTGATCAGCTCAAAGTAAGACATTATATTTTTATTTATCTGTTTTGTACTGTACAGTACAGTATGCTGTTTCTGTGATGAAAATAACTAAAAGTACAGCTGCAGTTGGCACTAAGGCACTTTGGCGTCTTTTTTCATATTTACGAGCGCTGTTCCAGTTTTACGAGATAGCACGTGCGTTGTTGGACTTACGAGTTTTTCATCTTACGAGATACTCGTTGTAACGGAACTCGCTCGTAAGTCGGGGACTACCTGACCGGTATATATAGTCTGAGGTAAAAGAAGGTTTTTATAAATGCTTCCAAGTCTTTTTGTCGGCCTTTAACGCTAAAGGATGTACCGTAGTTTGTGATTTACAAACAGCTATGACTAATCTTAAGATAATAAAAACACATCTACAAAAATGAGAAATGCATATCTAAGTAAGAAAAGAGAGCCATAATACAATTTACAGGCAGTCGACTGCAGGCGATAACTGTAGGAGGTGGGTTTACAAGGTGCGTGAACCAAATGCAGACTTTTAAAAGAAAAAGATAAAATGTGTGATAGAATCTTAAAGAGTTGGCCAAATGAAGATATACTTACTCCATCATAGATGCTGGGATGGAGCAGCAGTCCTGTACTGCAGTGAGTGGAGAGGTGAGATGGGCAGTGTACGAAGCCTCCACCACCTGTTTGTTCCTGTTCACCACATCCAGGTAACGGTTAAACTTCTCCCGAATCTTCTTAGCCAGCTGCACACAGAAAACACATTCATGTTAACAGAATCATCAATGAGACAGTTCAGGGACATGTGAAGAAATAAAGTGTAACTGTCCAACAAAGTTCAGTCAGGTCATCTGGACGGTTTTAGGGATGCACAATATTATCAGCATGGTATCGGTCGATATTAGCAATAAAGTTAAATCAGACATCAGCCATTCCATCAAAATAACTCACCGATATAAAAGGCACTGTTTATGTATGACATCCCAATGACAAGGATGCCTACAGCGCCAGCACGTTGTGACATCATGCACACCGTTGAGTTTAGATTTGTGAAAATGTACAAATGTGCACTGTTCGAGTGTTGTCATTGTGTTAGAGAGAGTAAATGTCATGAATAAATTTGACATCAAGCATAATTCAAGTTGAATTGTTATATAATTTTCAGCCCCCTTTGTGGCATCTGCATTTGGTAGCAGGCCAAATTGACAAAGACCATGCAGATTAATGTACATTAATTCCATAGAGAAAGCTATGAAGTAGGTCAATGGGGAAAATATCGGCATTGGTGTCGGTTATCAGACAAATAAGTTTTAACATTTCGGCATATCGGATATCGGACAAAAGTCCAATATCTTGCATCCCTAGACAGCTTCTTTTTTTGTTGAGACACTTCATCCTTCATCCAAAGGGCTTCATCAGGCTGAGGAGACACAAAAAAACCTCAGTCCCAAAAGCAGCACACTTGCATTGTGGACCAACAAGGAGTTTTATCTGGATTGTTGAGCATGACCTTTCATGTTTTGAACCATTTTGGCTATGACTGCCTCAGAGAAGTCAATGGGGGAGAGGGCAGACCCCAGAAACCATCTTATCACCTGAAAACTGGTTGGTCTGCTATGTGTGCTGCTTGTGGGACTGAGTTTGTCTGTGGCTCCTCAGACTGAATAAGTCCTTTGGATGAAGGATGAAACATCTAAAAAAAAAATTTCCAAGATGACCTGACTGAACTTTGTTGGATTTTTACTTGGATTATTGAGCATGAACTTTGAAAGCTGAATTTTATGCTAAATATTTATTTAATTATTTATTTATTTATTTATTTTTACTGTTTCCAAAAAGAACATTTCAGAGGTCATTAAAAGGTCAGCAATCTGGTGTAAGGGGATGGGGAAAAAAAATCCATCATCAGAAGACTTCAGCTTCCCAGATGGAACACTGAGGTAAAGGAGGTCAAAGAGGTATAGAGGAGAACGGCCATGCAGTGACTTATAGGGGATAAGATGGATTTTGTAATGAAACTGAGAACTAACAGGAAGCCAGTGAAGCTGAAAGAGAGTTGTAGTGATGTATTACCAGGGTTTGGTGCTGTAAGAACCATGGCAGCCGAATTTTGGACAAAACAAGGTCTAAAAAAAAAACCATAGGCATCCCATAAAGGATTCCACTACAGTAAACAGGAGGTGCTGAAGAAAAGAATAAGGCATATCCATCCCAGGGACCTCATTAATACAACAACCTTTAGTCAGGGTCTGACTTAACTTTGTTAGATTTTTCTACTTGGATTATTGAGCATGCATCAGGATACAACAGACTTTAGTTTAGTGCAACACTGTGCTGCCCATTATTTAGCCTCCTTTTTTAACAGGCTTCTTATTCTCAGTTGTCAATTTAAAAACTGGAAAAAAAATCTGTTTTGTTAATCGGCCTACTGATCAATCGTTCGTCCAGTCCAAGTCCTTTGTGTAGCAACAGAATCACCTCCTCAGCCTTACTGGATACAGAACAAAATACTCATTTCCAAAGTAACTGGATCCCCTTTGTTCACATCCCATAATTATTGCTAACTGCAAAAAGCCTGTGATTGAAGCCAGAAACTGGGAAGAAGAAAAAAAGACAAGAGACCCACTGACCGCTAGTGCACCTAATCAGCCAGCCGCTATTCCTATTAGGGTTTTAAGAGGGGCCCAAGGCACAGCCCACAAATCCTGATGCTGTACCACAAGGAACACAGACAGCAGGACATTTACGTGCACGCTGTCACAGAAACATTAAGTCAAACCTGTCCACAGACGGTGGAGTGAATTCATGGCAATTAGCTGCAGTGAACTTTGTTTTAAAAAAGGAAGAAGAAAATCAAATGCACAGTGTGCAGCTGAGGAGTGGTTTTACAGCAGGAGGAGAGTAAAGGAAGAGGCAGCATGGCTCAAGTTTTACCAGAAGTACTTAAAAGAAACCAAAATCACATTTTAGTAGTGCAAGTTAAATCTTAGGTTACACTCTGCCACAAAGTAGAAAGAAACAACCTGCGATCTGCAGGCTGACCACTATCCAAAAAATAAAACTCCTTTTTCCCACACAACAAGCCTCTCGGGTTTGCAACACCCAGCTGGCCCAGTTCAACCACAAAGAGGGAAATAATAAGAATTGGTGCTACTTTGGCATTTTGTTGGAGTTGGAAAGTTTGCCAGACAGAATTATTTTATTTTTTGGGGCTGCCACAGCAAACTCTCTCATGAAGACTTGGCAACTGTTTTTATGCCGGATACCCTTCCTGACACAACTGCAGACCACCAAACTACCACAGCCCTCTGTGTGGAGCAGAGCTGCCATCTATGGTAGCTGGGGGAGCAGATGGTGGGGGTTAAGGGCTTTGCTCAAGGGCCCAGAGTGGGGCAAATGTGGGTGAAGGCAGATGTGGAGGTTTAAACTTTCCCACCCACATTTTTGATGTTGTCGGTTCGGGGAGTTGAACCGGCAACATTCTGATCACAGGCCCACCTTCTCTAACCTCTGTGCCACCACTCCTTGCCAGATAGAATAAGGAATAAAAAGAGAATAAAAATCTGTTCTTGCAGACACCAGCACAGAAAGTTAACCGTGCTCTCTAGGCTCTCTATAATTTGAATATCTAGACTCTTCTCTCAGTTGGTTATACTTGGAGTACAAGTGCATGGTACGTATAAAATTGAGGTTTGAGTGCACTACTTGTTCAAGTTATTGTAGTTTTTTTTTTCTTAGAACTGTTAAAGCCCTTGAAAAAAATGCATCCACTTATACTGTATACAGTATTATGGTCTGTCATGCAGTGCATTTAAAATTCAGTAGTCTCAGATATACCAAGAGACACCAGCAATTTTAAGATTTTTTTTTTCATTATTTAGTTTAGTGCTCTGGTTCAACACCAAAGCCTCTGCAGAGTTAAAAACAACAGCATCTGCCAGTTTATATTAATAATAAGCAATTTGACAGCACATGCCATGAGTAAAACAAGGAGACAAAGAATGACACTGCAAGGGAGGCACTGTGTCGTCAGAGTGATACATGTCTGCATGTCTCCGAATAATAAATTGCCACAAGGAGAAAGTTGCTGAAGTTGCCAGTGGCTTCTTTCTGTAGCTTTTTGTCCTCTTTCCCAGACTTCCCTCAGCCCCCTATTGATTATAGATAACCTCCAAATTCAATTCAATTCAATTCAATTCAAAAATACTTTATTAATCCCAGAGGGAAATTACATGTTGTAACTCATCATTCTGGTTTCATTAAAGAGTTTAAACTTGTTCCTGTCTGTTGTGGTTGTGTCTCGAAGAGTCCGTTAGACATGCCATTAAAGCTGCACTATGTAACTTTGTAGTGCAGTCTGTAACTTTTCTAACAATATATTTTTAACATATTTCTTCACTCTGTCACTATCTACTGACAGACTGATGTTAGACAAAGTAATCTCTGAAAAAAACTATAGTCCCCTTGCTTCTCTATCAGCATTTATAAAAACACTAAAAACACAGAGTGACCCGCCGTTAACCAGCCAATAAAAACAGAGCTTGAATTTGAATCAGCCAATAAAAACAGAGCTTGAATTTGAATTTCAGCAGGGCCAGGGGGAGCAGAGCCATATATGGCTCTGAGGGGGAGGGATCAGAATGCTTTGCCTGTTGAAAATATTTCTAAGTTCTGCGCTCTACAGAAAGTTACACATAGCACCTTTAACATACTAAATATGCATGTGCCAAGACATGATTGGTCAACGCAGCAGTAGCTAGCTGAAGGCAAGCTATTGGCTTACGATGTGTACACCGCAGGATGTGTTTGGTCGACGCAGCTAAGGCTCCCACATACTCTGGCGTACTGTGCATACACCGTGAGCCGCACATACTCTGTGTATACTTTCAGCAGATGGTTGAGACTTCATACTCGCATGTACAGATTGCCTCAAATTCTCTCGTGACAAATTCCTTAATTTCTCACAATTTCAGTCATGGCGTCAATTAGTGCTGGGCGATATGGAAAAAATCATATATCACGATATGGACTTTTTTATATCACGATAACGATATATATCACGATATATACAACACGATGTGTGTGTGTGTGTGTGTGTGTGTACAGGAAAAATTTGGACCAAAGTAGAAAAGGAGTTAATAATAATAATAATAATGAATTTAATTTATAACGCACTTTTCATTAATAAAAATCTCAAAGTGCTACAAAGTGCAACAAAAGCAAAAATCAAATAAAACAAGTGATAAAATCAAGTAAAATTTGAGTTTCTACTTTGGTCCAAAATTTTCCTGCAGGTGGCGGTAAAACAACGGCTGCTAATAAAACCCACGAAGAAGAAATCCGCTCTGGAAGTTTGAGTAAACAAGGCAAGAAACAGAAAAGAGAAAATGTTGCGTTTGATTCCGGTTCTGTTGTGTCTCTGGTCTGTTTTGTATTTAACTGGACCCGTGTCTCTGGTCTGTTTTGTATTTAACTGGACCTGAGTTTGGACTCGGTTGGACTCTGGGTTTGTGTCCTCTGGACCCATTTTGTCTCAGAGTTTCAGCGGAGCGAAATAATGGAAGCTAACAAGGTGAGCTTCCCCCTCTTTTTGGTAAAAGTTCTTCTTCTTGGGCTGCCTGTGCAGCTGTTTCTCCTTGTTGTGACACCGGTTGAGATGCTACTTCATGCCCCTGCGTCTCCATTGCTCTCGAGTTTAACAACGTAAAGCATGTGTCGCAAACCTGCGCGTGCGTCAAACATAAAGCAGCGCCGTCATCTCGCAAAACCACTATGAAGCTTCTTTGCGACAGTTATTTTTTTATTCTTATTTATCATGATAGAGATGATAGAAGGAAAGTAGCACGATAGACACGTTTCTATCGTCCCCACGATATAGATCGTCATATCGCACAGCCCTAGCGTCAATGGAAAAGGAGGAAGAAATCTCTTGCCTCTTAGATTTAAAATAATTTAAAATATAAAAAATATATACAGTAGAAAAGAAATTGAGATATTATTGAATAAAACAAAAGAAAATAAGGTGGTACATAAGGCCATTAAACCAGACCAGGGATGAAGAAGGGGAATATAATAAACTGGAGAAGGACATGAAGAAAATGGACAGCAAGAACCATTTTGAATATTTTCCAATGGATTCTAGCAGATTCGATGAACTAGTTGGGCGCTTTACCCCCAGGGCAGCCACCTGTTAGTGCTGCACAGACAGCGGCAGTTTTGCTGTGCATCCACACTGCAGTTGGTGTCTCGTACAAAACAGTTATATGAGAACACCATTTCTTGCCGGGCAGTTTACTGTGTGACAAAGAGTACGCATACGCAGTCATAAAAATTTATCATTGCACGGACATGGCCGGCGGATGTCCACTTCGAGTCCGCGTTGAGTCTGCCTCGAGTATGCACGGACCTTCGCGGAATGAAGTATGCCAGAATATGTGGGGGCCTTAAGGAGACAAAGACATGTGACACATGCCATGTAACAGTTGTCTTAGCAGTTAGCAGTTTAACGTTAGCTTTTGCTAACTTAAAAAAAAACTTGTTTAGGGGTTTAGTTTTTGCAAAGCTAATTTTAAGTAGTAGAATATGGGTTAGCCAAGCTAACTTTTCTGTTAGCGGTGCCCATCACTGACAGATACACAAGTACGCCACCAGAGAAATGTAAACAATCATTAACCTGTCTGTTCTTGCTGGTGGATGTTTACCTGTGTCGCGTGTTCAGTATATTCATTGTCACTCTTCCAAGATCCTTGGCGCAGGACAGCAAACGCACACACTCATTCCGCACCATCTCTGCTCTAAATTATGTTTGATTTGACACAAGTTGCCAAAATAAATTCTGAACAGATTGTCCACTATGAAGCCAAAAAGCGCACACAAATTCTGACATGTGAATTAGAGCGGCCATTTGAGACAAACGTGTAATTTCTGGCTGCAGCCCGTTCATCTTCCCTTCGAGCCTTCTTTCTTACTGTGTCAAAGTGAAGCTCTGCGCTTGTTATCAAACGGGAGAGAGAGCTGGAGACAGACGAGTGCGGAAAAAACACAACTTCAAAGCCAATGAGACAGCAGCCATAGAATTTTAATAAACCCCCTGGTGTATGTGTTCAATGCTGCTGAAATGAACACTGCAGAAGACCACAGACAGACATCCTCCATGGCACATGCATGCACCGACAAGGAGACACACACATACACACAGACACACACCAGACAGCAGAGGCCTTTGTTACTCACCTGCTGCACTTCTGTCTCTCCGTTTGATGTCTTCTCTGTGTACACGAACGAGTTGAAAATCCTCTGCAGAGAGAAACAGAAGGCAGAAACAGTAACGTTAGACCAAAAAGAAAGAATGTTAAAGATTCAGACCCAGAAACTAAAAGGCTGAGGGTGTTTCTGCAATAAGACATTTCGTTTCAGAATGGATTCTTAATTTGACCTGGCAAACTAAAGTTATAATGAAAACAGTTCTACTAAATAGTTCCAACATTTTAAAGCTTGTATTATGATCATGCAATGATTAAAAATGTTGTTTTCCAGATATCCTGTCAGACCAACGCCTTTTGATGCTGCTCATCATTCATGCCAATTACAGTCAGCAGTAGAAGCTCCTAATGAGGCTGCCAATGAAACCACCACCACAGCTGGATATTGAACTTTG
>JBBPBX010010342.1:7392-23710 GCA_038048925.1 Garcialebias charrua
GTGTGTGTGTGTGTGTGTTCATGTGTTGCTTCCTTTTTCCTTAACTTTAACTGGAAAACTTTCTGCTCCTTGAAGAAAACGAAAAAGGAAATAAAGCAAGTTTTCATAGCGTTAAAATGAGGATGGGGAAAAAGTGAGCAAAAGGAAAAAAGTTTCCCGGCTGTCCATCAGTGAGTTATCAGGGTATTATCTGTGCCAGACGCCCACCATCCTTAGTGGCGATACTGAGACAGCATCCAGGACCTCAGGATGCTGCGGGAAACTCAGCAGGACACTAGGAGAGGTGTGACAACGTCACTGGATTCAGCAGGCATGGAACGCTCAACACACATACAGTGCATACACAAATACTTAAGCACACACCCGCACATAATGGCTACACACATGCATATCCATACACACAAAAAGACACACTCCAACAAGAGACAAAGACAAGCGCCATCTGAAATTGTTAAACTATCACGCCTACACAAAATAGATATGTGAAATACTGTAAGACAGATATCTGTGAACCTTTATTACATATGGCCATTAATTAATGTTTCTTGAAAAAAATGATGTTTCTTGATAAGTGAATGTCTTATATTTATACATTTTGAAAGCCATTTTTTTCAACATCAAGTTACATTGTCATGGCTGTCTGAAGAATATATTTTCCATTGGTATGAGAAAGAAAAAAGTAAACCATTTAAAGCTTGTAATATGAAAATGTATAAATCTTCTAAGATTTTTCTAATCTAACAAGCTAAACAGCTAAAAAAGATAGTGAGTAAAAAAAAAAAAGATGAGCAGGGTCTTGATCAAGCTACTCACAGGCAGTATTACGCCATAAGATGATGAAGACGAAAAAAGAAAAAAGCCAGTCCAAAAACCATTTGGGAAAAAAAAAACAGATACTGCATGTTGTTCAATATTTGGAAGACTTACTGACTGTCTGCTCAAATATTGCCCCGTGGCTGTTGGGCTTGAGAGAGGAACAGTGTGGCAGTGAGACTGACAGTGAGATCTCTGTCTGGAGCCAACACTCTGTTTATCCGTCTGTCTGTCTGTCTGTTTATCTGACTGTCAAATTATCCCTCTCAGCAAACACCTCACCATGAGCTGAATGTAAATAACATAGTCAATGTTGGTCACATGAGCCAGCTGGTTGGGCAGCTCTCTGAATAACTGAGCCAAGCTACTTTCAAAGGAGACATGCTTCTTTGTAGCTACAATGCTAAACTGTTCTTGTGACCAGATATATTATTGACAAACTTTTGTAATGCTGCATGTTGTTGGAATTGCATGTGTAGGAGTTAATGTGAGTTGTACGTTGTTTTAGCCAGTTTTCACTTAGGAGTAGAACCAACAAAACACGGCTGAATGTCTCAGTTTTGCTAGATGAGCTGCAAGATGAAGTTTAATTGAGCTTCGGAAAAGCAAAAGTCAGAATCAGAAATTTTACTGTACTAATAAAACTGGTACAAAGAGCGGCAAGAGTGGTGACCTATCATTCTAGCAATACCACTTTTGCCCTATATGGATGGCACAGAAACATCTGGAAGGTCCGTACAGCCAAGGGAAACAAATAAATAAATACTGCAACGAAATAGAATGCAAAAATTGGTAAGTAAGAAAATAAGCATTATCTTTTAACTTGGCTTGACTAAAAACACTGTCAAGCTGGGCCTGGGGTTCTCTTTTAGTTATTTATGTAACAACCAAGATGGCAGGGGGAAGTTGAAATCAAGTTGCTGTGATGCATCTGAGCCAGCAAGGGAAAGAGTCAGAGATCAGAGCTCACAAGTAGGTGTGAAGAAGAGGGTAGTGTCTGCCTTGTTCCGTATTAACCAATGTTGCTGCTATCACTCAACAATTCAGCAATGCATTTGTTTGAAAAATGATACATTATTGTAGAATGTGGTGTACTGTATTTGCAAATAAGCAGACACCTTGGTCACTTCCGGGAGTGAACGCAGGCACACCTCTGCCGCTGCTCCTCATACTTTTTTCTTGTTTTTGTTTTATTCAGTACTTTCTGCTGTTTTTTCACCGATCCTTGCCTGGGCATTTCTACTCGTCAACAAACATGGATTTTACTTGGATTTACCTGCTGCCTGCTCTTGTTTGGACTCTCCTCCTGGTCATCCTCCACCACCCAGCGTCTGGCCTGCTCCATTATTCAGCCGTGGAGCTCCTTCGCCTTCGCTTTCTACCAGCCGTCCCGCCGGTGCTCCCTCTTGAGGAAATTGCCTTCCATCCTCGTCGGAGATACATCCACCGGGGCACGCGCCGTCGACTCAACGCTGACAAGGCTCATCCCATAACCTCCATCTGGTCTGACTCTCGCCCTTCTTCACGCCGCAATGCTCGGACCCCTAGCAACAGCATGTTAGCCAACCTAGCTCGGTCGGCTAACGCTCCGGCCACTACTTCCGCCTCCTCCGTAAAGTTTGGACTTCTGAACATTTGCTCCCTCACGGGCAAAGGTCAGCTTATTCACGATCTAATATCCGACCGAAAATTGGATTTCATCTGCTTAACAGAAACGTGGCAACAACAAAACAACTTTTTTCATCTGAACGAGTCTACCCCACCGGGCTTTGTTTACACCGCAAAACCCGAGACTCGGGCAAAGGCGGAGGTCTCGCAATGATTCACCGCGAGAACTGGAAGGTCACTCCGGTTCACACTCCTCCCTCCCCCTCCTTCGAATACACTGTGTGTCTGCTCGCTGGCCCCATTCCAACTGTGGTGGGAACAATCTACCGCCCGCCAAAAGTGAACAGCTCCTTCATGAATGACTTTGCTACTTTAATGGCTCATCTAACTGCTCTTTCACTCATTGTTATCCTGCTGGGCGATTTCAATATTCATTTTGATGATGAAAACAACCCCCTCACCAGGGACTTCAAATCTTGCCTGGACAGCTGCGGCTTTCAACAATTCATCAATTTTCCAACACACTTAAAGGGCCACACCCTGGACTTACTTTGCTGCTCTGGACTTTATCCTCTTAACCGTGGGCAGCACGATGGCACAACTGGTAGAGCTGCTGCCTCTCAGCGAGAAGGTTTCCGGTTCAAATCCCGGTCCGGGGCCTTTCTGGGTGGAGTTTGCATGTTCTCCCCGTGCATGCGTGGGTTTCCTCCGGGTACTCCGGTTTCCTCCCACAGACCAAAAAACATGCTTGTTAGGCTGATTGGTGACTCTAAATTGACCCTAGGTGTGAGTGTGAGAGTGGATGGTTGTTTGGTGTGAGTGAGACAGGTCCCTCTTGTAAATGAGTCCCCGTGACTCAACGAGGCTAGCCTGTATAAATAAAGGTTGAATGAATGAATGAATGAATTAACTGTTCCTCTGATGAACTTCCATTTACTGATAACCTGATGGTTTCATTCAATCTTAATCTTAAATTTTCCTCAGATAAACCTCAGCGCACTCTTTCCTTCCATAATATCAAGAATATCAACCATGACATTATTTTATCTCTTTTATCTATTAATAATACCCTCTCCACTTTCAACTCCTCCAACCCAGATGATCTTGTCACATTATAAAACACAAGCCTCACCAACATACTTAACTCTGTTGCTCCTCTGAAAACTCTGACTGTTTCCTTCTCCAACTCTGCACCCTGGTTCACTCCAGAACTCCGCTCCCTGAAAACCAAAGGTCAGCGGCTAGAGCGTCTTTGTAAAAAATCCGGTCTCACAATTCACAAGGAACTTTATGCAAACCACCTCATCCATTACAAGAACAGTATTTCTCAAGCCAAATCCAGCTACTTCTCTGACATCATCAGTTCCAATGTTGGTAATTCAAAGACATTGTTCTCTCTCCTTCACCGTTCTGTCTCATCTCCCAACTCTCTACCCTCTCACATGGTTTCCACAGAATTTTGCAACTCCCTGATGTCTTATTTCAATGAAAAGATTATTTCAATTCATAAACACCTTGGACCAAATACTGCCCCCAACATCCTCGTTGAACTCCCCCCTCCCTCCCTCCCTTTCTCTGTCTTCTCCCTCCCCTCTGCTGTTGACATTGCTGACATTATCAGCAAGTCCAAGTCCTCATCCTGTCAACTTGACCCATTTCCCACAGTTCTTGTTAAATCCTGTCTCCCGTCTCTGCTCCCTATCATCACTAATATCATCCACTCCTCCCTAACCTCTGGCATTGTCCCCACAGCCTTCAAATCTGCTGCCATCACCCCCATCATCAAGAAACCAGGTCTTGACTTTACCAACTTCAGTAATCTTCGTCCGATCTCCAATCTGCCCTTCATCTCCAAGATTCTTGAAAAAACTGTTGCTAGTCAACTTCACTCACACCTGTCCAACAACAACATTTATGAAGAGTTTCAATCTGGATTTCGTCCACACCATAGCACCAAAACAGCTCTTGTAAAAATTACTAACAACCTTCTTCTTGCTGCTGACTCTGGTCTTCTGTCCATCCTCATTCTTCTTGATCTAAGTTCATGCCTTCGACACCATCTGTCATTCTATCCTCCTCAAAAGACTAACCTCCATTGGCATCTCAGGTACCCCGTTAGACTGGTTCAACTCCTATCTCTCTGACCGCACTCAATTCATTCAGCTTAAATCCTTCCGTTCCCAGTCTTCCCCTGTCTCCACGGGTGTCCCCCAAGGCTCTGTCCTCGGACCCCTCCTCTTCATCATTTACCTCCTTCCACTAGGTCACATCTTCCGCAAATACGGCGTCCATTTCCACTGTTATGCTGATGACACACAGCTCTACTTGTCATCAAAACCTAACTCCACCCACCCACCCTCCATCCTCACCGACTGTCTCAATGAGCTAAATCACTGGTTTTCTAACAATTTCCTTCAACTAAACAGTAACAAAACAGAAATCATTCTTGTCGGTACCAAAAACTCTATTTCAAAATCAGAACATCTTCTCGTCCCCCTTAATAACTCTCTGCTATCCCCCTCCCCTCAGGTCAAGAGCCTCGGTGTCATCCTCGACACCACTCTCTCCTTCACTTCACACATCAACAATATTACTCGGTCTGCCTATTTCCACCTCCGTAATATTAACCGTCTCCGTCCTTCTCTCACACCCCGCTCCACAGCCATCCTGGTGCACAGTCTTGTGACTTCCCGTATCGATTACTGCAACTCCCTTCTCTACGGCCTCCCCAACAAATCTCTCCACAAGTTACAGATGGTCCAGAACTCAGCTGCCCGTGTCATCACTCAAACCTCCTACTATAACCACATCACTCCTGTCCTGCAGCAGCTCCACTGGCTCCCGGTTAAATCACGCATCATCTTCAAAATTCTACTTCTCACGTTCAAAGCTATCCACAACCTTGCCCCTCCTTATCTATCTGACCTCCTCCAAATCTCCATCCCATCACGCTCTCTCAGATCCTCCTCTTCACTACATCTCCATGTACCCTCTGCCCGCCTCTCCACCATGGGGAGCAGGGCCTTCACCTGCTCTGCCCCTCACCTCTGGAACGCCCTACCGCCAGACCTCCGAAACACCACCTCCCTTTCTCTGTTCAAGACTGCTCTGAAAACACATCTCTTTAGACTAGCTTATCATTAACTTTACTAAATGTATTTCTATTATTTTGCATTTTATAATCTTTATGTATTTTATGTTTCAATTTGTCGCTGATATTGTTTGATCTGTATTACACTGTATTGGTTTGTTAAGTGTCCTTGGGTGTCCTGAAAGGCACTTTTAAATAAAATGATTATTATTTTATTATTATTATTATTATTATTATTATTAAAGAGGGGCTTGGTTTAGTGGCCACATTAAGAAAGGCTCATTTCAAAAAGGTTTTGATGTTTGGGTAAGGACTGGATTTAAAACAGTTTTTACAGTGATGGCCAAGAGATACTGTGACTATCAGATCAGAGTAACTATTTTGTCCTGTCATTCACATCTTGACTTCAAATAGAGGGTTACTACAGTGACCTTTAAATAAGAAAACACAGGATACTTTGTACATTGACGTTCAATCAGGCCATCTGGACAGTTTCTTTTTTTTTTTTCTGAGACGTTTCGTCCTTCATCCAAATAACTTCTTCAATATGAGGAGTCACCAAACAAAACTGATTCCCACAAACAGCATACTCCTTAGTGAAAAACAAACAAACAAACAAAAAACAGTTTGCTTGTGCTAAAATGGCCTCCGGGGCCCATCCTCTCCCCCATCAACACCTCTGACACAGTCATGCCAAAGTGATTCACAACACCAAAGTTCATGCTCAATAATCCAGGTACAAATCCAATAATGTTCAATCAGGTCATCTGGATGTTTTCCTTTCTTTTTTTTGCTGAGAAGTTTCATCCTTTATCCAAATGACTTCTTCAATCTGAGGAGCCACCAAACAAAACTGATTCCCACAAAAAGCATACTCAGTGGTTTTGAACCACTTTGGCATGACTGTCTCAGAGGATTTGACAGGGAAAAAGGCAGGCCCCAGAGGCCATTAGCACCAGCAAACAGTATTTTGTTCCCACTATGGAGTATGCTGTTTGTGGGAATCAGTTTTGTTTGGTGGCTCCTCAGATTGAAGAACTCCTTTGGATGAAGGACGAAACATCTCAGCAACAAAAGAAACCGTCCAGATGACCTGAATGAATATTGTTGGATTTTATACCTGGATTATTGAGCATGAACTTTGGTGTTTATAACCACTTTATGTTTAATGTGGCAAATTTCAAAGAGGAAGTGCTACCTTTAGATAAAATTGAACTGATTTTTGGTCACAATATGCATAAAAACTAACATTTACACAATTTATCACTAATATAAACAGTTTTAAACATCATAATATGTTCCTGTTGTAGGGATGGTCTGTCAATTCACAGATCTAAATATTATAGGTTGATTGATTCATTAAAATGGTTAGGCAGATTTGTTCTGCTTCCAGGTTCCTGTCATATTTGCTCTGCTTCCAGGTTCCTGTCATATCTGCTTATGTGCTCTCTTCATATCAATGGTTGGTCTCACCTGAACATTATGGGTTTATTTGTTTGCCATCTTCCTTCTAGACATGCATACTATACAACAAATTACACAGGTTAGCCTTGTGAGTGACAGAACCTTTCATTAAAATGAAATCATCCTGGCTGAAAACATCCGATGTTGAAAATCTGATTCCACAAGGATTATGTAGCAAATATACAGTGACACATAAACAGACACACATTGATGCACTGATTCATGAACACTCAATGTTACAGAGATCTCTTCACAGCCTATAGCCTACATCAGTGTCTCTTCTGCAATATTATGACATATCGGTAAATGTTTTCCACTACACAGCATAGTACAATTTATTATAAATAATTTATAAGCAACACTCACACATTTAACTAAGAATTATGAGTAAAGACACGAAGGCATTTTTGTTCCTTTCTTTAATTATTTTGAACTATGTACTAAACTATTGTACATACTATTGTACTATTGCTTGATTGTGAAATGTCCTTTTATTTGTCACAATGAAAGCAGATATGTTGTCTATTTTTTTTTATTTTTTTTTTAGGTTTGCCAATCTACAAATACCTTTCTTAAATCTGATTATATGAATAAACCCCCTAAATTTTAAAACTTTGACCATACAGGAAACAGGAAATCATCTATCTATCTATCTGTCTATCAACATTATTGATTAAGTTACAATGAAGTATAAAACTATATAAAAATAGACTTTAAATAATATTTGATTGAACACAGTTTGAATGACTTAAGACAATAAGGGTTTTCATGAGGTGTCAATATCCAACTGAGATAATAATTGAGATCTTACTTATGGAAAACTTTTGCAACTATCACTGAACAATGACTGTAGAAATTATGATTTCAGCAGTACAAAAGCATGTCTTTGATTCCTTAAAACATGGTGCTATAATACACTTGTCATACTGACAAAAGACAAAAGTCTGCATTCTAACAGAAAGGAAGTCAATTTCCATTTGAACTGAAGAAAATTACACATTTGGTGTTTTATCGACTTTTAGGATCCTCTGAAAGAGAACAAAATCGCACAGTCTGCAGTCAGCTCAGACGCAGACTGCAACACGGTCAAAGAAGGTGAATGAAAGAAAAGAAAGACAAGCATGAGCCATGGAGACAGCCCTTTGACTGTGACTTGAGGGCCCATGCCACCCAGAATGTATGCCAGTGTGCTGAAAACTGGCAGGGGAAGAGGGCCAAGCATGCGACCACTTCACAGAAATGAGCAGGATGTTTGGACACAGCTCTGTACTTAACAAACACCACTGGAGCCTCCATCCTTCACTGCCACCATGTCTACAGTGTTGGCTCAGACAAAATATATATGAATGTCTGTGTGTTGGACTCCCTATATGTACACCAACAGACTCTGTTTACCAGCAAGCCCAATGTTTGTGACTGTCTGTCAGTGTCTGTGCACGTTTGATTATTTGTCTCAACGTGTATATACATCAATAAAATATAAATTTGGGTTTTGATGTGTTATGTCTATGCATGGGTGTCTGCATACATTTATTTATGAATATGTGTGCAAATGATTGAGGAGGAGAATGATGGCGTGTGGAAAACTAGTTCTGCTCAGGGCTGCTGTAGTCTGAACCTGTGCGGCTGCCAAAAAAAACTGTGGTCGGAAGAGTCTGCTAATAGAGCATGAGGCATGTCACCTGAAACTAGAATCATCCAAAACCCAGAAACCACAGCAAGCAGGCATCTCTGCGGTCCTCTATTAAAGGGCTGCCAGAGGCCCTGGGTGTGTGCCACGCTCCCACTGAAGTTCTCCCATTTGCTAGGCCTCTTCCGTTCGCGTGCCTCACTGCACCATGGGACATCTAGTCTTGTTAGATGCACTATTAACACCTTTTCCAGTGTCTGAGCTCACCTCACCGCAATTTCCTCAGGACCAGACCTGGTGAGACAATCTTAAAGATTTGCATATCAACCAACGACTTACCCATTATAGTGTGTTCCTGCACTTGTGTTTAATATTACGGTATTAAACACGGGTGGACAACAAATTTTCGAGGTCCTATTGAACGTTTGTAATGGAATCAATGGTCCACACATTGATTGAAACATAGAGTCAGAGTCAGAGTCAGAGAGTCTTTATTGTCATTTGCACCGCATGTAGTACATGTGATGAAAACGAGATTATGTACACAGGGTCCCAGTTACATCCAACAACAAATGCAAGAGAAAAACAATAATAACATCTAGGATTAACTAAGAGAAACATCAACTAGTAATACACTAAGCCCTAATGTAGTAGAAAAACATCATTATAAACAGCAGCACGAACATGAGTCATTATGAGCAGATGGTCACAGATGAACGCAGCAACAAGAAACAGATCAGTATCAACATGATGTGACATTTTGCAGTGTTTATTCTTATTATTTATTTATTCATGAGTCTGACAGCCTCAGGGTAGAAGCTGTTCCTCAGTCTAGTGGTTCTACATTTGATGCTCCTCAACCTCCGTCCCGAGGGGAGTGGTGCAAAGAGTGAATGTGCTGGGTGAGTGAGGTCTTTCATGATGCAGGTGGCTCTTTTTCTGCATCTGGAGGTGTAAATGTCTGTGATGGTGGGGAGACTGACTCCCACAGACTTCTGTGCAGCCTTCACCACTCTCTGTAGAGCTTTCCTCTCTGCAACTGTGCAGCCTCCATGCCACACATTGATGCTGGAGCACAGGATGCTCTCCACTGCACACCTGTAGAAGGAGTTGAGGACTGAGCTTCTCAGACCAGCTCGTCTCAGCCGTCTGAGGAAGTAGAGTCTCTGATGACCTTTCTTGATCAGGCTGGTGGTGTTGTTGCTCCAGCTGAGGTTATCATTCAAGTGTACACCTAGGTACTTGTAGCTGGAGACCACCTCCACCGCAGATCCACCTATGTACAGTGGGGTGTGGGTGTGTTTGTTCCTTCTGAAGTCCACAATCATCTCCTTCGTCTTCTTCACATTCATGTGAAGGTTGTTCTCTTTGCACCAGCTCTCCAGGTGCTCCACCTCCTGTCTGTAGCTGGATTCATCATTATCTGTGATGCATCCCACTAGGGCTGGGCGATATATCGATATTTTTAAAATATCGAGATTTTTTCTAAAGAGATATAAGACGAGACTATATCGTTTATATCGAGAATCCACCGTCTGTCTGTTTTCTCCCACTCGCCCCCCTCCTTCTCCTTCACTGAGCAGCACAGACCCAGCCCCTCCTTCCTGCAGGCTGCAGGAGGGCGGAGCCACGGAGACTTTCAGCACAACAAGAAGTAAACACGGCAGATATGAAGAGCCGCGACGCAGCTGCTGAGGGGGAAAAACAATGTTTTTCCTGAGCTAGTTTGGATTTAAATGGTCAGATGAGGGCAGAAAAAATATTTTTGTAGACGATGCTGAAAATAATCCCGACGAAGGCTCGGATCTACGAATCTTTTTCACCATTTAAACAGCGGAGTGGAGCGTGAAACGGCAGAACCGAGTTTTTTTTTTACAGCCTCCTGCTTCATTAAACAAACCACGGGTCCAAGCTCATTTAGTCGTGCGCGCACTGCAGCGCTTTCATGAGAGGAGCAGAAGGACGTGGAGACATTAATAAATCAGCAGCTCATCACATCGCCAAAGAAACGGTCCTTAGCGGCTAACAAGATGGCTAACGCTTTAGCCGCCTTCTTCCACAGCTGAGACTGACCGTGTCTTTGGCGCTATATGATAAACTGCTGATTTAATAATGTCTCCGCCTCTCTGTTCACGTTTCTGAGTGGAGGCTGTCGTGTTTTTACACAAGGATTCAATGCGACACTTTAGAGCAACTTAAGAGAACGTCTTTCGTGAACCCGGAAACAACCCCCTGACCCTTTCACAATAAAACCGGATACAGTATATCAAATATATTATACCACAGAGGCTCACATTTACTGCAGTTCACAAACACTGACTAAAGTGAAAGCACCTTTCTATCTTATCAAGACACTCAAAGCTCTTTAAAACACAATCTGTGTCCTCATTTACCCATTTATACAGCACTCTGCTAGAACTGTACAAAGAATAATCAGTACTTTTATCACATTCATACACTGATGGGACACACATCAGAGGCAATGACACAGCTGCCCTCANTCCAGGAGTTCCAGAGCGAGACAACGGCGGCTCTTATGGCAAGCCAAGTTATTCATTTATAGCCACTTACTTATTAATGAGACACTTGGCTTACCATATTACTCGAGTGCCCTCTAGCTGAAAATGGTAGTACAGTAGTCTAATGTATTTTCCAGGTCAGAATGAATGAAACGGTCAGATGTCAGTCAAAAATTGGGTTATAAATATGGGGGAAAAACATAAATATGTCGCTTCGCCATATACGTCACAGGGCATGCAAATGTATGCAAACAAATTGCGGCTTATACTGTATGGCAAAAATTACAGTAATTGGGAAAACTGGCACAAATATTCTGTAGCTTTTTTTTGGCACATCATGACGTTTTAATGTCAACATTCTGAAGAAAATAAAATGTGGAAATAGGTCAAACAAGTTAACAACCACGATATAGCTGGCCTTGCTTAAAATTTTTCTACAACTGAAACCTAATCTTGTCAATCTAAATACATTTAAAACGTTAAAAATTACTTTTGCATCTACATAAAAAGGTTTCTTGTGTTTTTGTTTACCTGTTTCAGTTTTGACAGCATTACTCCTTGCACTGGTGCACTGCTGGTCCTTGGCCTGCACAGTGAAGGTCAGGTTCTGGCTGCACATCAGCTGTGGCAGAGAACACGCCCCATCTATTGTGGAGTTACAGCCAAACGTCTGGATAACGCCCTGACTGTTTGTTGCTGTGATGATGTATTCTTCAGCCCCAACCGTTGCATTAAATATGGCAAACGCTGAGTTTGACAAGCAGTCCATCTCCACATATGATAGTTGAGGTACACAGGGAACTGAAGATAAAAATAGACAGAATATAAATTAGTTATACCATCTTTTTGATCCTGATTGCCTTGTTTTTATACAAATGTTATATCAACGCTTTTCTGCTTACCAGTTGTGATTACTTTTGTAGGACTGGTTCTGCCTACACATTCATTTCTGGATGGTGTGATGTTGACGTTGTACCCCGTCCCACAGTTGAGTGTCTTAAGAATGCAGCTGTTTGTGCCGCTGCAGTTATATGCACGACCTACAGCGTCAGCTGCATTCACCGTGTAAACAACCCCCGCCACGCTGTTGGTCCAGGCAACAGTTACAAGGCCAGTGTTGCAGTTCACAACAGGAAGGAAGGACAGCAGTGGACAGGGAGCTGCATGGAAAGGTAGAAGGAAAGCATTTCAGTAAAATAATAAATATATTATTAACTTGGAAGAATAAGTCTCAATCCTAACGCATGAAAACCTCAAATACACGTTATTTTTTAGAAATCAACAAAAAGTTATTAAAAGATGAGTGTTAATTTTTCATAGAAAATAATCCCATCTTGCTTTCTGATGTTCTTTTTTTTTTTGCTTGTACTTAAAAAAAATTTTTTTTTTTAGATTTAGATCTAATGAGATAAACTCAAGGAAAATATGACTTTGTTTCAAAAATTGCTTCAAAATTAACATTGTGCTCGTCATGTCTGACTAATTGAAGTAATCACCTGTTGTAATTTGTTTTGTGGCGCTGAGGGAACTGTTGCAGACCTCGTTTTGGGCTATCACTGTCACGCTGTACGTCATCTCACACTGCGTGCTGCTGATCACACAGTAAAGCTGGTCGGTCACGCAGGAGCTGATAACACCATTGCTGCTCACCACTGAGGCGTAGAACTGTTCGAAGTAACCTGTTGACTGCCAGGTAATGTTGAGGACGCCAGACAGACAGTCGAGGCGAGTCTGTATGTTCTCTGGCACACATGGAGCTGAGGAAAGAGAAAAAGTGCCCGGTCACTGTATTGTAGAATAGGTCTTTTGCAGACATGTGACTTTTTGCACCTCCGGTCGCCATTTTGGGTGTATACCGGTTCATTTAAACAGAGGAAGTCCAGTGCGATACAGAACAATAACATCAGCAAAATGCAAACTAAATATAAAAATGAGCACCAAATTCGTCAAATGAGTTTCTCTCTATAAGGCTTCTGCTCATTTTTATATTTAGTTTGCATTTTGCTGATGTTATTGTTCTGTATCGCACTGTGTTTAACATGGACTTCCTCTGTTTAAATGAACCGGTATACACCCAATATGGCCACCGGAGGTGCAAAAAGACAATGGCCGTGACGTCACCTGCAAAAGACCGATTTTGGATATACAGTAGTCCCTCATTTATCGCGGAGGATCTGTACCCTGAAGCCTCGCGATAAGTGAAAACCATGAAGTGGGAATAGTACAAAGTAGTACAAGTAGTAAGTACAGTAGTAGTTACCCTTCCCACACTCTTGCGATATTGTAAACAATGTTTATAAACTCTAAATGCTCTAAAAGAGCACAGAATGTCATGATTTTGCATGATATTGCAAAAATATAAATGAAATCTGTTATGTATGTTGCTTTGTAGTTCGATAATTATGGGGGGGTTGTTTTGTTTATTTGTTATTTTTTGTTATTTTTTTGTTAAGTTACTTAAAGAGGATTGTTGTTTGATTTGATTGATTGTAAGAGGGGGCAGATAAAATAAGATTTTTTTCTTCTTACTGCTACCCTTCATTTTATTTATGTCACCCGCTTCGGATGTTATCATCCATAAAATGGCCCCTATCAATTATTATCACCCCCATTCGTAGCGCTCAGTATGCCCCTACTGTACCTACTAGGAGGTTTGAAGGTACGTTGTCACAGTTTCAAGCGATGACAGCAGGCTCCGTCTTTAGCTACGTGGTTAGGTTTAGAGTAAAGGTCTTGGGTTAGGTTTAGGGTCTTGGTTAGGTTTAGGCACAAAACTGGGTTAGGTTTAGGGTTGGTCCTCTGGGTCAGGTTTAAGGTTAGGTTGAGGAAAACAGTTACATAAGCTGAAAAAAAACAAAAACGCTACACTACCGGGTTTACGGAAACACGCTGCCTACTCACAGCGATAACAACGCTGATAACGTTATGTTGAACATGCTAGTAGGTAGAATGTGACCTCTTCGACGCTACGAATGGGGATTATAACAGTTGATAGCGCCCATAAAATGGACTAACAACATCCGAACCCGCTGCACCATAAAATGGACTAACAACATCCGAACCCGCTGCACCGTATAGACTTACTTTGTTATATAGTTTTGTGTTGTATTTTTTTTTTAATGAATAAATTTGAATAAAATTTCAGCTCTCTGCCAGCTCTCTCGGCCACGCCCACTTCTCTGCTGCAGAACGGAGATCTGACACGCTGCAGGAGGAAGCTTCTCCTGCAGTGTGGGCTGCACAAAGGTGCAACTGGTGCTAAATAATTTTAAATAATTCAATTTAAATAAAAAATCCATGCCGATCGTGCGACTCATCCATCAATCAGTCAATTGTGTGTCATGTCCAGTATTACTTTGAAAAACTCCGATAGAGCGAGTCCGCGAAAAATGAACCGCGACAGATCGAGGGACTACCGTACTGGATTTCTTTATGTTGAATATGAAGTAAAATTATTTATGTTGAATATGAAGTAAAATTTTACTTGGGTTTATATCCTCACCTGTGCGAATTGTTTTTATTTGACTCCTGGCTCCCATGCAGTTCCAGTCAATACCAGCAACATAGACTGTGTAATCCTGTCCACACAGCAGATTGGGTATCTGGCAGGTGGTGCTGCTGGTGTTGCAGGACCACTGGCGGCCTTGTGCATTTTCCGCCACGGCCATGTATGAAATTGAGCCCTTCGAGGCCAGCCATGACACTGTGATGTTGTTTGATGTACAGGAAGTGGTCACTTTCAGCTGGGTGGGAGGACATGCAGCTGGTGGAGTGAAACAAAATCAGTGCGTCAGATTGTAAGAAATAATATTTTGGGCTTTTGTGTAGAATCTAATCCAAATGATCATAAGTGAATAAAATTATTAAAAACGCAGGACTTCTATCTTCATGTTGGATGTTTTCTTTAAGCAAAATGTCATAATGTAAAGAGACTTACATGTGATTATTGTGTTGGAAGTTAGGGCAGGACTGGGACACTTCTTTCCCTGTCCACTGACACTGACTTTGTAAAATTCCCCGCAGCGAAGGGAGCTGATGTTACAGGAGGAGCCGTTAGTTGAGCAGGACTGACGGTCTACAAAATTAACAGCATCAGCAGAGGCGTTGTAGTAGAGGATGCCGGTGCCGGGCGTCCAAGAAGCTGAGACTGTGTTAGTGCTGCAGTCCAGCGATGTCTTCAGGCCACTGTAAGGACAAGGGCCTGTACAGAGAAGCACACAAAGAAGAAGCAGCATGTGGAGTTAGAGGAATGATGTCTGTAAATCTTTAGTGTTTTTTGTTGCATGATAAATCAAGTTAATTTTTTATTTTTGTTTAGAAATTGTTTTTTGTAAAAACAAAACAAACAAAAACGTGTCTTTAACAGTAAAATATAAACCCCTCTTGAAAGCTATATAAATTGAAACATACGCTCTTTTGCCCTTTTTGTGGTTTTACCTTTTTTTAAATATATATAAACAACTTGAAAGTTCAAACGAGTTGTAACATGCATTTTAGTTTTATCTCATCATTGCAATAAAGATGTGATCTTAAACGGCCCAACGGTGAGAACTCTGTGGGGCAGGGACTCATTTAAAACAATATGATCTAATTTGTTTTTGGTCATTCTTTTATTTTAACTATTTATTTTACTACTTCGTGTCTTTAAATTGCAACATAACTTGCCTGTGGTCTAAAAACAGATACACATAGAAAATAAAATGTTTAAGTAGTTCAAATCTTAAAGGTGACATAGTCATATTTATATATTTTATTTTAAAGTCAATCTATATTTCAAGTGCATTAATTTGACTCATATGAGCCCCCTCAAAAAAAATTAGGCTTTCATATTTGTAGTGAACTCAATCAAAGTCAAAGTGCAGTTTGTAGACCGCTGTTTACATGTGATGGAGGAAACACCATAGGCTGCAATATTCACCCATGCTTTTTGAGAATAGTCAAAGCCCCGTATAATTAAACAGATTATTGATCAGAGAAGTTGTCTTGCATATCACTTTTCAAAATCAACGTTAATTTCCTAAAGTTTCATAATTTCCTAAAGTTCATATTTTTCTGATTTTTATGTCACGTTGTTGAGAACATTTTAGAAACTTTCTAGCTCTTATTCGGAGCCCAAACTCAATAACTGATGGGAAAGCATTTAAAGTTCATTTTGCAGTTCTTTCCAGGCTAATGGAACTAATATATATATAT
>JBBPBX010010342.1:45357-58093 GCA_038048925.1 Garcialebias charrua
TTTTTTTCTTTTTTTCCCCTTCTTCTTTTGGCTTCTCCCTTTGTCAGGGGTCGCCACAGCGAACTAAGTCGCACAAAGACTTGGCAGTTGTTTTTGTGCCGGATGCCCTTCCTGACACAACCACAGACCACTGAGCTACCACAGCCCTCTGTGTGGAGCAGAGAGCTGCGATCTAGTATATCATCCTATATGACTTGATGAAATAGCACAAAAACTGTGCGACGAGAATCGTGCCGAAAAACACACGAAAGAAAATTAGATCACAATAGAGTGAATTATTCATAAACATTCACACTATTAAGCTGCTTTTCTCTAAAGTCACAACCCTAATTCTTTTTCTGTGTGCATATTTTGTCTCCAACAGGCTGTTCTGACTCTGAGCGCCCTTCGACGCTACTTAACTGGCAGCAAAACAAACTTATTCACTTGGCAACACCTGGAGCCAGCCCCAAGCAATGCTCGAGCTACCCTGTACCCCATCCCTAATGGTGCTACCATAGTAACCACCAGTCCCTACCAAGCCCCACCTTTCACCGAAACCCTGGACCCCCAGAAGCTCACGCAGCAAAGACCCATGGCTCCTGCTTTTTAGAAAAGAAAAGAAACAGGAGATGTTGTCTGAAGGATGCCGTACGTGTCGCAGGAGTAGACAACACTCTGCCTCGTGGTATACTGTATTAGGTTTCCATCCTCTTCATGGGGGGCAGGGCAGCAGGATGCTGGGTCATGTGATGTTGGAGCTCTTTTCACCATGGTAACTGCTGGCTATGCTTAGTTAGTTGTAACTCCATGTCAAGATCACTGCCTTCACACACTCAAATATTGATGCACGCTGCTGTAATCACTAACACCTGGAAGCAGTTACACATGCACACCTGGAAACACATACCGTATTTTCCACCTGATAACTTGCACCTTTCTAAAAGTCGCTTTGTCCAATTATTGGTAATAAATTGGAAAAATCCATAAACATGTTGCACCTTTATTTAAGTCGCATCTATTATGCGTCACCGCTACGCGACGCGTCAGCGCGTCATTTGCCCTGCTGAAAATGGTGGCCACAGGAGCACGCACGGAAGGACTTTTAACAAGATTAACACGGTAAAAACAATTGTTTGTCTGCTGAAAATTATAGCAAAGATGCGTCTTAGCTTAACCGTTCCTTAATAAATTCACGTAATGGTCAAATCTGCTGGATTTAAATTGTTTCGCTTTGACGTCTTCCAAACGGTCGCGCGCGCTGCGAAAATAAATTATAAATAAATCGAATTTTAGCTCAAACAACTCCAGCAGCTAATAGTTTGCAAATGACCATCAAGTAATTACTTTCTGTAAGTTTAAAGAAAATCTGTCCAATAGTTAATGAGTTATTTGCTAAAAAGTACCCGAAAAACAAAAACAAAGCTAGCCACGACATATTTACGCTCTTATAACATTGAATTTTATCTCAAAAAATTCCAACAGCTAACAGTTTGTAAATGACCACCAAGTAATTAATTTCTGTAAGTTTCATAAAAATCTGTCCGGTAGTTCATGAGTTATTTAGATAAATAGTAACCGTTTTTGCTAACAAACACTGAGCTAACAGTTCATACCTCCAGAGCAGGAGGCCGGGCAGCGACAGAGTCAGTCCGACCAGAGGAGGCTGCCGTCGGACACATGAGGTGGGAACGGTCAGTGTACCCTGGCGGACAAAAGTGGTACTGCACCGTTTTTTGCCAAAATGAAAAACGGTGATATCTGAGCCAAAAATTGGTCTAAAAATATGGGAAAAAATCCATAAACAAGTCTCACCTCTCTATTAGTCACAGGGCATGCAAATTATGCAAAAAGGTGCGACTTATAGACCGGAAAATACGGTGCTCCTGGAGGTGCGCACACAAAACACACACACAAACACCCCTTGACTGCATGATTGTGTGGTGAAGTGTAGCTCAGCACATGTATCAGTGATGATGCTCCATCTTGCCCTGTGAAGACAACAGGAGGAGAGACGTGGAAGATGGTGGAGCTGAGTAATCTCCTTTTTATTTCTTCATCCTAATCAATCTGACCAGTTTGCCTTATAGAAACACGAGGCCACGTTTCGGCTGATGTAGTCAGCTTGACCAACAAATTGTGAACTTGCAGAAGTCGGGAACACAAAGGCAGGACTGCTTCAAGCGTTGTAAAATATTCATGTGATTAAATATTTTATTGTGATATGCTGAATTAGTAAAAAAAAAAAAAAAGGAAAAATAAATAAATAAATAAAATCCACCCATCACCATGATCAGGACTCTGATTCCGCCTTTGTTCACGTAATCTTTCAATAATTACATTTTGCTTCCTTTAATCTCATAAACTTTTTTGCTGGCGAGATCCAAGGATGTGTTGGGCATATTAATCAACAGCTGCTGGAAGCCCACGATTAGATAAAGTAGAGTTGAATTCATTAACAGCGGCAGGCAGCTGCTGATTGCTGGCTTTATTTTTAGACGGCACCGTAACTCATAATTCATTTTTTGCTTTATCTCGTTCTGTTGGGAGGAAAAGATCAAACCAAAACTCGAATGAAAGTCAGACAGGAGGTGGTTTTATTCCAGCTCTCTCCATTCACGTACAGCTCACTGCTTCTATGCATTTGCAAGAAAATTACACAGCTTTTTGATAAACGCTTGCATCATGACCACCATGAATCTACATCCTCAACAGCTGACATTCAAAAATGTATAAATTGAGCTTTGTGTCGTGCCTGCTGGCTGCTCCCAGTTCAGGCAGCAGAGGGCCCTCGTACACCACAGAGCTTCAGCCACATGCCTCACACTCAACTGTGTCTGAACTACTACCCTGAGAAGTGGAGGGGGTGACAAAACTCAGCTGACTGAACGTACGAATGGACGGGAGCTGGAGAAATAAAATAAAAAATAAAGCAAGGTAGAGAGTACTAAAGCCCAGGTCACACTACATGGTTTTAGCTGAAAGGCTAAAAGAGAAAAACATTGATTTTCTTCAGATTGGGTGTATCCAGCCATGGAAGTTCTCCATGAAAAACCAACAAGATATCAAAGTGATGCAGATTGCAATCTGTGAACTATCCAGCAATACCCAGTAGCACTGTTGGTCCAAAGATAAGGGAAAAACAGAACGTGGATCAAATTTATATAACAAGCATTAAACCTGCAGCATAGTTTTACTATAAAAACCATTATACTTTGTCTGTGGAATGAAGACACCTTAAACGAAGTGTGAAACCATACATTCTTCTTTTTACATATACAATATTAGGAATTGAAGAAGTTTTTATATAAAAAAAATTGTAGTGATTGAAAATGACTTTTTTTATAAACCAGTAATAACCAGTACTATACAGGTAGTCCCCGACTTACGAGCGAGTTCCGTTCCTGCGAGGTGCTCGTAAGACGAAATCTCGTATGTCGGAACACGAAACACGTGTCGCTCGTAAGTCCGGATTTTCAGTCGTAAGTCGGAAAATTTATGCTAGCGCTACTACGAACACTCGTTTTTCAACACAAACGTACATACTAGTTCATAAACATGCTCAGAAACTTGTTTACAAACGGTTAGCTAACACACTTTCATCTAAAAACACATACCAGTGCTGTATTTTCTGTATGTTCTGTACAACTTTACTGTTCGTTAGTCAGCTCGTAAGTCCGGAACCTCGTATGTCGATGCGCTCGTAAGTCGGGGACTACCTGTAATACTATATTAATTAGGGCTGCACAATAAATTAAAAGTTCATATTCAATGCAATGTCTATGTAAGCAGTGTTTCAAGGACAAGGAGCAGTGTCCCTTGCTCAGACGTGGGTTACTGAGACCACGCCCTGGAGCCAGACCTGGGGGAGGGGCTTGTCGGCGAGTGCCTCGTGACCCAGTCTCTATAAGCTCGAATGAGCAACATGGATTTGCCTTCCTGTGGGCCCACCACCTGCAGGAGGGTTCATACAAGTCAGGTTGATGCCATGGGCAGGGGCCATAGGCAGAGGTCTTGGTGCTCTGACCCGGGAGGGGCGTGATTGGGAGGAAAGGTCTCTCTAATCTGAACCTGAGCGGTGCTCCGTAGTTGGACCTCTGTGCTGGACTCTCCATTAGAGTGAGAAGTTCAGTTATCTGGAAGAGACTCTGAGTGAAACTGCTGCTCCTCCACATCGAGAGGAGCCAGTTGAGGTGGCTGGAGCATCTGGTAAGGATGCTCCCTGGGTGCCTTGGGAGGTGCTTTGGGCATGTCCAACTGGAAGGAGACCCAGCACACACTGGAGAGACTAACTCTCACTTGGCCTGGGAACCCATTGGAATCCTCCAAGAAGAACTGGAAGAGGTGGCTATGGAAGGAGATGTCTGGGCCTCCCTGCTCAAGTTGCTGCCCCCCGCAACCCGACTTTGGAACAAGCAGAAGATGGATGGTGTTCCTACATACTGTACTTTTCCATTTTGAAATTATTCCCTTTCTAAACCCACATTTTCAGTTTTCTTTCTACTGTACATTTTTGAGTCCCATCTGATGACAAATAAATGTGTTGTAATTTGTTGTGTTTCTACACTGATGCAGTAAGAAAAAGGTTCGTAAGCTCAATCATCCAGGAAGATAACAACAAAAAGCTTAAATCAGCTTCTTTAAGTGAGAAACATTTCGTCTGCAATCCAGAGGACTTCATCAGTCTGTCCCATAGGTAGCCTTCAACTTGAGGCTTGATGATTGAGCTAACAACCCTTTTTCTGAACCACTTTGGCCTTGGTTGTCCTCAGGCTGTTTCTGTGAGTAGCACATTGGTCATCTGGCCTCAAACATTTGATTGTTGCATAATGATTGTTTTGGATGGGTGTGTTTTGCATGTTAAAAGTCTACTTCTGAGATTCCAACAGGAGGTTGGCTTGGAACACATCAGTGAAAATTATTTATGGGACAGATCTGGATGGCAGGCCTCAGACAGAGGAGTCCTCCAGATGGGGGACGAAACGTTTCTCACTTAAAGCAACTGGTCCAGACGACATTATTTAACCTTTTTTGACGCAGTTCTAAGATTTATATATTTATGTAAGATTGTTGAGTTTGGAAAAGAGGACTTTACTCCCCTTGAAAGAAAATGATTTTAATGTCTTCAATGGCTTTTCATTATACAGGTAGTCCTCGACTTACGGTGGTCTCGACTTACGGCGATTCGATGTTACGTCACTTATCTCATTAAAACGTTTTTTTTTTTTTGAAAAATCTTATTTTATGTGTTTAAATGTTCTTGATTTTATGTGTACAACACTTTGTTGCAGCTGTGGTTGTTTTAAATGGCTTTATAAATAAATAATTATTATTATTATTACTGTATTTTGAAACTGATTACGCAGTTTCCAGCAGTGCTCGGCAGTTTTCGGCAGTGATCGGCAGTGTCCGGCAGTTTTCGGTTAGCTTCGGTTAGCTCCCGTTTCGACAGCCGGCTTTAGACGGACCGTGTCCGATGAGAGGTTGCTTCGCTCGGCTACATGAGCTGGAAACGCTCGGTGAACTCTGTCGACGTCTCAGGCCCGGAGCAGCAGCCGCCGATCGCTCCGCCGCATCCCACCATGCCGGCCGACACCACTAGCTCACCGCGTGATCCGGTGACCATCCCGATGCTACTGTCCCTGTCATCAGCCAGCCCCACCGGGGACACGGAGCCAACGGGTGGCGGAGAGGCCTGCTGCGGCCGGGAGCTCGCCTTGATGCTCCGCCTGGCAACCTCGGATATTGGTGGTACAACGAGCTAACATGCTAAGACGCGGAGAAAAGGCTTAGAGGCCTCGGATGTTGCCGGGACACGGAGCTAACATGCTAACACGTGGAGAATTGCTTCACCAGCTCCCAATAAGTTATTAACTCTATTTCCCTTCATTATGGCTCCAAATGTATGGAGCTAACATGCTAACAGGCATTACTGTAAACAGTTTGGACCGCGTGAAGCAGCAGGAAGCTGCGGAGGTCAGACGTGCAACGAGCTAACATGCTAACAGACGGAGACAGGCTTCACCAGCTCCCAGTAAGAAATTAACTATTTTTTTCCTTCATTGTGGCTCCAAATGTACTGTATGTGTTTTTTGATAATTATGTAGGGTACTGTGTTAGGATAGGCAAAGTGCTTGGTAACTGTACAGTACCGTACATGTACGTGTGTAAGTGGCGGCTAGTGTGTACTTCCGACTTACGGCGATTTTCGACATACGAACGGGCGTAGGAACGTAACTCGTTCGTAACTCGAGGACTACCTGTATCTGAGATGAATAAGGAACTACTGCAAGAAATTTATGATAATTTTTTTCTACAGTACTGTTTGATTTCCGTTTTTGAGGGAAAAAAAATGTGTATCAGGTTTTGCCTAGGGAAACCACAAATGTCAATCTGACTTTCTTTTCTTCAAATTGGGTCTATACATTTCACATCCGGTCTGCTAAAAGGTTTAATTCATGGCATTTTTGTTGATAACATTAAAAAAAGTATGCTATAGAACAAATAATTACGTATGTGTGTTTCTAATGTTAGTTATCAAAGGTAGCAATCCCAGCAGTAGATGAAGCAAAGGTGGTTCATCTTTTTAAATACACAGTCAATGTGCAAAATACCTTACTAATTTCAATGAGTTTCACTATTGTTATTTTATTGAAAATTCAGAAAGACAATAGTTTAGAAACACTAACATATTTTTCATACTTTTTTCTTTTTTCTAACACTTTCCAGTTCTGAAAAATGCTGAAATCAGATACTATTCAACGCTGTGAAGAAACGCTGTGCAAAGAGCTGCAATAAATCACAAAAAGAAATTGCATGCAAAATGTATTTGGCAATCAGATGAACTCCCACTGCCCTAAATGCCCACAGCTGATTTTGATGATAGTGGCTAAAGCTCTTGGAGTGTTGTGAGCATTTGATGAAAGAAAAAAAAAAAAGAAGAAGAGAGGAGTAAGGAAACCTTGGATTTGGCTCAAATGTTATCTCTATTTCTATATTCGTCAAAGATATCACAACCATGTTTTCCCCAATATCGTGCAGCCCTAATAATATTAACCAACTGATCAATTCACAATTACAGTATTTTTTTTTATTTGTTCAAGCTTCTTAAATGTGAACTCTTGGCACATTTGTTGGTTTAACTTCACCCAAAAAAGTTAAATATATGTCACTTGGACTTTATGCAATAAAAATAACTACTTGTTTTGGGCTCTTGATGCTTCCTAAACCAAACATGTTGCTTGACATAAAGATGATAAGCAAAATGTTTACAGTACAAATTATAGTTTTAAATGTATAACAAGTTGTTTAGTCTTCTCAACATCTGTACATGATATTAACCTCTAAACAAATCCACTCCTGCAGACGTGTGTCTTGTATTCTGACCTAGGCTTGAGATGGGGAATGAGTGAGGGAAGAAAGTGGAGAGCAAGCAAAAGGAAGGTTAACGTTTGAGTAAATAGAGCTGGGAGGAGGCTACATTGTCTGAACTAAAGCTAGGTCTATGATAGAAGAAAAGGAAACTTCTTTTTCTCGTGTGCACAAAGGAGTCAGTTTACCCACTCTTACAAAAGCCGAAGTTATCGTCACTCCCCCTCTGACGATCTTGAGAGTGAACAGAGCAACGGACAGGACAGGAAACCTTGATCCTTCCTGTTCTGAACTGGGGTTCCTGTCCTCCGGTGCTGGTGCCAGCAGTATATTCGTATCACTTTTTGTTAGTCATCCACAGATCCTCCCTCCTGCTGATAACTTGTGGCATCAAACGACAGAGTCCGCCTCCTCAGCTCAACACTGCTGTCTGTAAGTTGGGTTGCCACTCTAACTGGCTCATCCCCCGGAGGCGGGCTCATTCGCTGCTTCCTGTTTTTGCCAGAAACTGGGGATGCTGAGTGGCTGAGACGGCTTCTCTGCTCCGTAGGACTCAAAGAAAGGTGTCCGCTTTTGTGTAGTGAGCTGGGAGCTGGCTGTATTTGTATGTGAACCGAACTGTTTATACGATTAACTTCCTCATCGGCATCGTCTAACTGCAGGGCGGGGTCTGATCCAGCGCCAGCGCCAGGGCAGGCCACTCTGGAGTCAGGCGGCGGAGCTAAAAGTGTGTGTTCGTTGCTGGTGACCTTCAGACTGGACAGTCCCTGTGGGCTGACAGGCCTTTTTTCTATATCGTTTTCTGGCTGAGAGCCGCAGATGGTCTTCTCAGGTACATGTTCATGTTCTTTGGCTTCACTGTGGCTCCGGCTGTGGCTCCTGCATGAGATTACCCTCTGGGGATGTGCGTATTTCAGTGTGTGCACACTGGAGGATCTCTGACGTGCTGGAGTGGGCACAGTGAGGCAGGACTCTGCCAGGTCGTCAGTTGAACCGCTCTGATCCAGAGAGTCACAACGCACAGCCTCCTGGAAACACAAAACATGCCTGACTCACATTATGCAGTGGTACAGAAAAATATATTTAAAAAATACATATGGTCTTGATCAAAAGCTGTCCGAGCTTTCTGAAGATCTTTAAAGTTTTTCTTTGGTCTTTGGCTGCTTTTTCACTCATCCTCAACATGTCATCATATTGTGTAGTGTGCGCTTAAATAATAAGATAAATGGACAATTGGAGGACACAAAAGAGGAAGTGTCAGGCTTGAATTTTTTTTTTTTAACAGCACATGAACAGTATCTGAAAATCAGGCCAATAAGAAACAGAAACATTTCTAGGACAATAGCCCATTCAAGATAAAATTAATAAAATGCACTATACATCTTGACCACAAATGCCTTTAACTCAGTTACTAAAGGCCAATGTGTGGTTTTATCAGTGTTGTTTATCCAAACATGAGTACAGTATTGCTGTAATACTAATGAACCTATAGTAATTTTACTGTTATGCTCTACTGAACACCTAATACTCTTCCACTTCACTTGGATTCAGTTTTGTAACATTTTATCTTTCTCCCAAAATTACAAATATGAATTGGCACTTTGCTTCCTTACCCAACAGACAATTGTACGGCACCTTAATTCTACCATAATTGTCTCTGATGTCTCCTCTTCTTTCTGAAGTGCTTGTTAACTTTCAATGATCACTGAAATATTTGACACTAAATTTAAATCACTCATTTGGCAGCTAGATCCTTTCACTACTCATTTAGTTTATTCCCATTTGCCTTCTTTATTTCTCTTCATAACTAAAATCATCTACGCTTTGCCAGTATCTGCTCATGTTTTATTTTCTTTAAAATCCAGTTGTAACTCTTGTTCTTAGTAAACCTGTTGCAAATGCCAATGACCTCAACGACTGCAGACCAATCTCTAATCTGCAATTCATTTCTAATTTATTAGAAAATATAGTAGCTTGACACCATCTCTCATAACATCCTTCTCACTCGACTAGTTTCGACTGGTATCACCATCAACAATTCACTCACTTTGTCACACTCAGCTTGTCTGAAATAAAATTACACAATTTAAACCCTCCTTTTAATAATAATAATAATAATAATACATTCAATTTATACCGCACTTTTCATAATAAAAATCTCAAAGTGCATTTTTACCTGTGGTGTTCCCCATAGCAAAATCTTGGGACCACTCAAAGCAAATTTTGTAATAAAATATGTGTTTTGTTGATTTATTCTTTGTTATAACAATGTTTCTTGTCAATAAATTCTACACAAATGAAAAGACAGTTTATGTCCTCTTAAAGGATGACGCATTTGTAAGAAAAATGCATTTTTGGGAATTAGCAACAGAGTTGAGTATGTATATTGTGCCCATGACAACTTGCCAATTTTTCCTGCCAATGCCAAAGAGCTTATTTTGCTATTCAATCTTGTTATGAGCTTCTAGTACCTTGTATGTGAGGCTGAACACTAAAGAGTGCAAGAAGGCCTTGTATTGATTGGCGAGACAGAGGAATCAGGCTGGAAAAGATGTGCAGCAGGTTAGACAAGTTAAAGATAACAACTAAGGACAGAGAGTGTTATGGGAAGGTGGAAGGAGTAATTTGAGGAGCTAATGAATGAAAGAGAAAGAAGAATAGAGGTCATAGAAACTGTTAACCAAATAGACAGATTAGTGAGCATAAGGTTCAGAAAGCTTTTGGCAGTTTGACCTGATGACATACCAGCAGAGGTATAGAAATTGTGAGAAATGGCAGTGAGGTTTTTGACTCAATTAGTTAATGGCATTTTTGAGAATGAGAAAATCCCTGCTGAAAAGAGAAGTGTGATGGTGCCCTTTTTAAAGAACAAGGGTAATGTATGGATTTGTAGCAACTACAGGACAATTAAGTTGATGAGGCACACAATTGTGAGCAGCAGTATGGTTTCATGCCAAGAAAGAGCACCACAGACACAATCTTTGCTTGAAGGATGCTGATGAATTACAGAGAGGTTCAGAAAGAACTTCATTGTGTCTGTGAATTTAGAAAAAGCATATGATAGGATGCACCACAGACACAATCTTTGCTTGAAGGATGCTGATGAATTACAGAGAGGTTCAGAAAGAACTTCATTGTGTCTGTGAATTTAGAAAAAGCATATGATAGGATGTCACGGGATGAGATGTGGTATTGAATGAGGAAATTTGGAGTGGCAGAGACATATGTTTGACTGGTACAGGACATGTATGAGGACAACAGGACAGTGGTGAGATATTCATTCATTCAACCATTCAACCATTATTTATACAGGCTAGCCTCGTTGAGCCACGGGGACTCATTTACAAGAGGGACCTGTTTCACTCACACCCAGGGTCAATTTAGAGTTACCAATCAGCCTAACATGCATGTGGGTCCAGTGGATATACTGTAGGAGTGACAGATAGCTTCAAGGTGGAGGTGGAACTGCATCTGAGACCCTTCTTAACATACCATACCATACCAATTTATTTATAGAGCACTTAAAAAGCAGTAACAAGGACATAAATAAGAGTAGCTGTGCTGTTGGCTGTAAGCAACTTAAAAAGACAGTTGGTAGAGCACTGTTAAAAGTAAGATGAATGAGCAACAGTACTATGTAAAAAAAAAAAAAAGTACCGGTATGCTCTCAAGATTGACACCTAGGCCTTGGTTAGCTGGGGGGGAAAGGAGACAGGAAAACAATACAGACAGACACAAAATGACTTACTGCTGAGTTAGACCAAATATCTTTAGTAAGCCAGTTCTTTTTAATTTCCTAAATGTTTTAAACAGCTGATGTACAAGAGTGAGTTTAGCAGAGTGGGACTGCTGGGTGTCATCATCATAATGGGGCAATCAAATTGTGTTTCCTGAAAATTGAGCCTGGGAGAAGTAAATTTTTTACCAAAAGTAAAGAAATTTGTATTTGGTTGATTATTTGTAGAAACAATACTTCTTGGCATTAAATCTTAGATTGTAGATACAGTATGCCAGTTTATTTCTCCTTAAATAGTGTCCCATTTGTTAGGAAAACGCAGTTATGGCTAAACAGCAAAGTTGAGTGTGTGGGTTAAGCCCATGGGAAAAGGCCAATTTATTTATTTTTACCAACATTAAACACATTATTCTGGTACTGATTCTTGTCTGGTATCAGTTGAATGACTCAAGTCTAACAATTCTGGGGGTTGTTCAACAATTTGTTAATTTATTCATCAAATGCAAGTGGAAGAACTACACCCAGCCAGAACAGCCTGGAACCACCTCCTCAAACTGTTTGCTGGCTTGGTTACTTCCCACTGCTGTGGATGACATCCCACAGCAGTGGGATGTGTCTTCACCCACCAATTGTTACAAGTCAACCATTGTGGTTGTATTTGTCATTATGGAACAAACAGCACATCCAAGTTGATGCCACAGGTGTTCAATGGGGTTGTGGTCTGGACTACAAGCAGGTTGTACATTCCATCCTTTCCATTTTAAAATCCTGGAAGTAATCTTTAACAAAAGCCCACTCTGTGGGGGTGAGCTTTGTCATCTTGAAGAATAAAGTTCCAGTCACAGACTTTACCATGAGATTTCCACTGGTTGCTCATAGGTTCTAATCAGGTGCATGATTTTGAGCACCTCAGGTACCTTCTTTTTCTTCTTTCAGCTTTTCCTTTTCAGGGCTTGCCACTGTGAGTCATCCTCCTCCATCTCAATCTGCCTTCTGCTACTCTGTCCTCACTCCCCTATTGCCATGTCCTCTCTAACTGTTTCCTTGTATCTCCTCTTTGTCTTTTTCCTGGTAGCCTAATTTCTTTCATCCTTGGTCCTTCTACCAATATACCCACTATCCCTACACATCCAAATCAGTTTCAGTCTGGCCACTCTTATGGTACGTCCACACCTAACAGCGTTTCAACTGCAGGAGCGTCCAGTTTACATGCAAAGTCAATGGGGGACGCGCCTCCAGGCGCGTCTTGGCATTGGGCGTCACGTCGCGTGCGTGTTGAGCGTGCTGGAAAGCGTTTTCCGTGCACGTGAACCCGTGTCAGCCTCCAAAGCACGCCTTGAACATGTTGATGATTTCGCCGTTCAAACGTTCAAACGCCGTTCAACTCTCCCTGATTGGTTGATCAGGGAGAGTCGGGGGGAGAAGAGAGGGGGAGAGTCCCTATGTGACGCGGAAACGAGGGGACGGGTATTGCGCAACTATGTGACGTATTGTTTGTGGGACACAGAAAAAACCCGCGAAGTCGTGGACTATGGAAGAGAAACTCATTGTAGCTGTGTGTTCGCGACAAGTCCTTCACGACCAGTCAAGTCTGCTCTACAGAGACAGAAATAAAAAGCTCCTTGCCTGGCGGAGTGCAGTGAGGAACTC
>JBBPBX010010343.1:0-13118 GCA_038048925.1 Garcialebias charrua
AACATTTTGGTGTCGACAAATGGAAAAGTACCCAGTTATTGCCAAGAAAGCACTGGAATATTTCATACCATTTGTCACAACATATCTTTGTGAGCAATCCTTTTCGAGGATGCTGGATATAAAAACAAAGAAAAGGAACAGACTTTGCTGTGAAGATGACATGCGAGTAGCACTTGCCAAGGTGAAGCCACGCATCTCCGAACTGGTCTCCCAGAAACAACAGCAGAAGTCACACTGATTTGCAGGTATGTAATGTGAGCAATACTTTACTTAGGCCCCAAAAGAGGATTTTGTGTATTCAAAACAACAAAATACAAATTACATTAAAAAAAATGTGTATATATATATATACATTAAAAAATGTTTTTTCTTCACCCAGGACACGCTGGATAACCTGGGAACGCCATGGGATTCCCCTGGAGGAGCTGCTCCAATGGATGGATGGATGGATGGATGTTATTCTTCAAAAAAATCCTATTTCATTTTTAATGATTAAAAATTGTACAAAAATATTTTTGGGGGATGAAACTCTTATTGGGCCAGAATAAAGTTGTTGTGAGTTCATGCATTGTGTTGGTTTTGTTCTTTGAGCAAGGTGATGTTGTAGAATTTGGAAAAAAAAAATCATATTTTATATATTAAAAAAGAGGGGTTCGGTGAGTGGCCATATGAAACTTGAGGGTTCGGTAGCTCAAAAAAAGTTAAGAACCACTGGTTTAGACTTACCATCAATTGGAACAGAGCAAAATAAATGGATTTCAGCAGATATAACACAGGCAGAGGTTGATAAAGCCATCTCAAAAATGAAAACAGGCAAGTCACCAGGAGGTGACGGTTTACCAGCTGAATGGTATAAAAGGTTCAGGAGAACTATAATGCCTTTGTTGTTAAAATGTTTTAATTATGTGCTTAAAGGAGGTGAAATCCCTCCATCATGGAAACAAGCGATAATATCTGTTATACCAAAACCAGGAAAGGATAAAAGTGAGTGCAGCTCATATCGGCCCATTTCGGTTTTGAACATAGACTATAAAATATTCACCTCTATAATTGTCACTAGACTAGAAAATATTATTCCCGAACTGATTGATACAGATCAGACAGGATTTATTAAAAATAGACGCACACAGGATAATGTGAGGAGAACGTTATATTTATGTGATATAATGAAAAGAAATAAATTGAAATCTTTAGCAATCAGTTTTGATGCTGAAAAAGCTTTTGATTCTGTTAGATGGGAATATTTATATCTGGTCCTACAGCGGTTCGGCTTTAATAATACAATTATAAGTTGTTTAAAATCAATATATAGTTCACCAGAAGCCCGGATCAAAATCAATGGTGGCCTTTCAGACACATTCCCTCTGGGACGAGGATGCAGGCAAGGATGTCCTTTGAGTCCAATTCTTTTTGCTCTTTTTATAGAACCACTTGCTCAAAAAATTAGGGAGGATTCAGAAATTAAGGGAATTATATTTAAGGGAAAAGAATATAAAATATGTTTATACGCTGATGATGTCCTGGTGACACTATCAGACCCAGATGTCAGTCTTCCGAACCTCATGTCTTGTCTCCATCAATTTGGACTTTATTCAGGTTATAAATTAAATATTGGGAAAACTCAGACATTATGCTTCCACTACTCACCCAGTGAGGATATTAGTAATGTGTTCAAATTTAACTGGAATACAAAAACCTTGAAATATTTAGGTATCAACATTACTAGAAACTTAAATAAAATATACGAAGCTAACTATGGTACAATGACTAATAAAATAAAAAGCAACCTGGACAGATGGGCTCCCATGATGCTCGATTTGTATAAACGAATAGAAATTATAAAAATGATTATTTTACCTCAACTGTTGTTTTTGTTTCAATCTCTAGCAATAGAAATTCCTAATAAGCAGTTTAACGAATGGAACCGCATGATTTCCAGATTTATATGGCAGAATAAGAGACCAAGGGTACGTTATAAAACGTTACAACTACCTAGAGATAAAGGAGGGATGTCACTCCCATGCCTGGAAAACTATTACAGAGCAGCACAACTGCAATTTATGGTTCACTGGTGTGAAGAGGGATATGAATCAAAATGGAAAGAACTAGAGTTAAGTCAAATAGACATCCCCCTGCAGGCTCTGCTGGGGGATAAACACCTTAAAACCATATATTCAGAAGAGTTGAGCATCTTTACAGAAGTCCCCCTCAATATTTGGTTTAAAGAGTTCCGCAATCCACTTTTAGAGAGGAAAATTAGGTTATTAAGATGGATAGAGCATGATATGGGCTTTGTACCAGCACAACTTGATTCAAAATTCAAACAATTAACCAGAAAAGGGATTACATCATACTGCATGATTTCTTCTGGAACTACTTTGGACAGTTTCCAACAATTGCAAGAAAAATTTGACCTTGACAAACAAGATTTTTTTAGATACTTGCAACTTAGGCATCACTTTGAAAAGAATATTAAAATACCGGAGAATTCTGATATTGATTTTATTAACATTTTCATTGATGCGTACAAAGGTAAATCTCTTAAGAAGAGGTTGTCAAGACTATATGGGTGCCTAGAAGCCAATAAAAAAACATCAACAATATACATTAAAAAATTATGGGAAAAGGAGGCAAAAATAGTATTGACAGAAGTCGAGTGGCTAAACATATGCCAGATTAACGCCTCCACCACTAATTCAGGATTTTGGAGGGAATTTTCTTGGAAAAATATTGTTAGGTTTTTTATAACCCCCAAAAGAACATTCTCTCAGACGGGCAATCCGGAATCAGGTTCCTGTTGGAGGCGATGTAATAATGTGATGGCTGACCACTTTCATATTTTCTGGGACTGTCCACTGATTTGTTCTTACTGGTCACTGATCATTAAAGAGATAAAAGTAATCCTTGGTTTTGAGATTGAACACAATTTCAAAACCATATATTTAAGTAACTTACCAACTGAACTCAACACCGGGGATAAGTACCTGTTGAAAATATTACTGATAGCAGGAAAGAAAACAATAACAAGAAAGTGGCTTAATGAAAGCCCACCGACATTGAGAGAGTGGTCAGCCACAGTAGACGAAATATGTGAAATGGAAATGCTTACCTTCTATATAAGACTTCAGGAAAACAAATTCAAAAAAATATGGTTGAAATGGTTAACATACAAGGACTCGAGTTCAAGTTGAGTACCACCTCTTCATCACAAGATGTAGCGGTAGGTCTTGGGTGCTGTAGGGCTCTGCAGGACTTGACAGACATGAACTGATACTCCCACCTGCTGGACTATGACTCCTCATGGATCCTTAATAATCGTTGACCTGTTAAATAATTCTGTGACCTCAATACTATATTAATTTTATTTTTTTAAGCGGCAATGATATTTCCCTCCCTTGGTGACCTTTTATTTTCTTTCTTTTCTTTTCTTTTCTCTTTTTGTTGTCGTTGTTGTGGTTGTTATGGTTTAACTTTGTATAAAAATTATAAAAAAAAAATAAAAAAAAAGAACATTTCGTTAAGCTCAGTCTGCTATAAAGTCAGCTAAGAAATATATTTTTCTCGCAAAGAAATAATTGTTTTTACCGTGTTTCCTTGTGAAGTTCTTTGTACTCGCTCGCTTCTGTCGCCGCCATTTTAAGCAGGGCAAATGAGGCGCTGACGCGTCACGATGACGCATATTAAACACCGAAGCGTATTATGTACAATTTTTTCTTGTTTATTGTTAATAATTGGACAAAGCGTATTAAACACCGGTGCGTATTTTACAACTGCGAATACGGTATTTGTTCCGTTCATTGGTTAGCAACCAGGAATTAGGAGTGGTTTAGTGGAAGGTCAAGGGGTTTATTATAAGTCAAAGAGCTAGAAGGTTGTTTAGAGAAAATGTTTAGAAATGAGGATAATACAGATGCCAGGTTTATGATTAAAACGGATTACTGTCTCACATTTCTAAACAAATACTGAAAGATCAATTTGACATGTCCTTCAACTTAAACAGAGCCATTAACTAACACACATTGAATAATAACAATGGGCCTCATGCACGAACATGTTCGTATTTTTATCCTAAATTTCTCTTACTTTTGTTCGTACGAAGCGTTTGTACGAACATGCCACGTCAGATTCAACAAACTCTTCTATCCTCAGGAAAAGTGTGTAAATGGCTGCGCAAATACAGGTAGTCCCCGACTTACGAGCGCTCTGACTTACGAGGTCCCGGACTTACGAGCATGCATCTCATAAAAAAAAATAATAAAAATATTTTTTTTTTTTTATTTTTTTTTTTTTATAAATGAATACATGTACAGTACTGGACAGTCACCAAGCACTTAGTCTATCCTAACACAGTTTTTAAAGATGAAGGAATAAGTTGAATTGTCTCCCTTTCACATAAAGGGAGCAAGCTCCCTATGGAGCCTGCAGGGAGGAGGGAGACAATTCAACTGATTCCTTCATCTTTAAAAACTGTGTTAGGATAGGCTAAGTGCTTGGTGACTGTACAGTACTGTACATTTATCTATTAATAAATAAAAAACAATAAAAAATAAAAATACTGTATATACTGTATATTTTTAATAAATAGATAAATGTACAGTACTGTACAGTCACCAAGCACTTAGCCTATCCTAACACAGTTTTTAAAGATGAAGGAATCAGTTGAATTGTCTCCCTCCTCCCTGCAGGCTCCATAGGGAGCTTGCTCCCTTTATGTGAAAGGGAGACAATTCAACTTATTCCTTCATCTTTAAAAACTGTGTTAGGATAGGCTAAGTGCTTGGTGACTGTCCAGTACTGTACATGTATTCATTTATTTAAAAAAAAAGTAAAAAAAAAAAAAATAATAATTTTATTTTATTTTTTATTTTTTTTACTATGTGTTCCTACTTACGAATTTTTGACTTACGAGCGCCCCCTATTGACGGAACTCGCTCGTAAGTCGGGGACTACCTGTATGATGAATCCCACCTGTTCTATCAACCTGCGCGTGCACGCGGAGAGGTTATTTACATAATCCCCACCCCTCAAAACACCATATAAGGCTACGTTTCCTGCCTCAGGGAGCAGGACGGTCCGTTCATAAAATGACAGCGAAGAATAAAAAGAAGAACTGTACAGGTGCGGAGATTGAAGTTCTGCTCTCCTTGATCGAGAAATGAAAATCTGTCCTTATTCGTAACGTCACTCATGGGTGTAAATGACCAACTAAAGCCAAAGAATGTATGTTTATAATAAATGTGGACCTTAGAATATGCACGTGTCCTGGTGGCACACTGGGTAAAGCATTGCACTGTAGGTGCTCCTAACCTTATCAAGACCTCGTGGGTTCGATTCCCACAAGGTATGACTATTTTTTTTTCCTTCTTTCTTTAGATTAGTTATTCATTCCAGATTAAAAAGACTTTATGCTTCATTTCTTGTTGTATTGTAAATAGTTTTCTTGTGTTTTTTAAATCTGGAATGAATTAAAAGGAGAAAAAAAACGTTGTCCCATGTGGGACTCGAACCCATAAGGTTCGGAACTGCGACGCAACGCTCTACTGATTGAGCTATCTGACAGCTATGACTGCAACAGGAGGAGGTCAATGTAAAGTCTGCGTTACCGAAGTCTGCGTTACCGAGACAAATTAAACTTAAATTAATTCATAATTTAAGTTGGTTTCAGTTTGAGATCTTCATATTAATATTGTAGTGTTAGAAAACGGCATTGATAACAAATTGATTTTAATTTAAATACTTTAATCCGTTAGTCATTATTACATTTAAAATTATAATTCGACTTCAAACAGAACCTATTGTCAAAAACAATTGTGGTGCGTGACTTTTTTAAACTCTAAATATTTTCTAAATAACGAAATATGAAGTTATTAGTGGAGAAATTCCGTCTGGATGACAGCAGACTGACGCTCCTAAAATATACGACAGGTCCGGACCACTCGTAAATTTTGTTCGTATCTGAAAAAAATCGTAGGATACGAAAACATTGTTGAATGCCACAAATGATCCTAAATCACTCGTACGCACAGTTTAAGAACAAATCTGTGCGTACGAACGGTTCATGCATGAGGCCCTTAACAATGATCATAAAATGACAGAAGGTTATTCTGTTGATATATTTGAATTAGAACAAAATTAAAGAGTTTCTGGGTGATTAATTTGTGTCTTTGATTCAAATTAATGGAATAAATAGTGTCCACTGACTTTTCTTGAAAGTTTGAAAGAAAAGTTGTTTCACTGAGAGTTTTCAGAGACCAAGGTGTATCACTAGAGTCTTCAGAGACCAAGGTGTATCACTACAGTCCCCCTTTTTGGAAGTCATCGCCTGTCCATGGGGATGAGTTCCAACACAAAAGGATACCTCCAAATGTCTCTGATTTCAAAGTAATCCAGCAGGTGAATTTAAAAAAAAAAATTAAATTCCATATTGTTTGTAGGTAATTCCATTGCGGCAAAACTTTTAATCCCTTGGAAAACTGAGTCTGTAATCCATTGGAACAAAGTTTATAATCCACAGCGGTAATTCCACAATGATTGGAGTTGTTGATTACATCAGCATGTAGAGGGGAACCCTTGATTGATGTAAAAGAGGCAACCACTGGATGAATGTTGGAGACCAACGTTGGAGTTGCAGGTCCCCACATCGAAGGTTGTTGGCTGGTTGGTTTCCCGTCTGTGCCATTCTGGTTCTATGTGTTATGCATTTATGTGGTTTTAGGTGGGTTTATGATTGGGATTTTACATTAAGCCTTACCTATATGCACCTGGTATGTAAGCTATCATGGTTTAGATCAGCTACAGATACCAATTAAGGGGTGGGTCATGCTGTAAAAGTTAGGCATAGGGATCCATATCTATAGAAAGGTCAAGAGGGCTTCTGTAATGAAGGCCTCTTCCTCCAAACTATTCCTCCATTCATAACTTAGTTTAAGTTAGATCTATCATAGAAAAGAAAATATAGTTTGGTTTCTAAAAAAGCTAAGTCTGGTCCTCTGGACATTCAAAAAACAAAACAAAGCAAAAAAACAAACAAAAAACTGTAGAAACGTTCCGTCTTTCGTCAGAAAGACTCCCTCAGTCTGAGAAGCTGTATTCAGCTCAGTCTTATAAATAGCACCCTCCCACAGTGGATCAACCAGTTGGCTGATGACAGCCGAAACCAGCTGCTCACATGATCAAGGAGGACCATCAGCCTGACGATGGATCGTTAACACCCTGATGGTTGTTTGCTATTCACAGAGGGCTGAGTGATACTAGCAATAACAGCATTGTAAGTGGGGGACAGTTGAACCCGGAGGCCTCCACCTCTGTTTAATGATGGACGGTTTCTTTTCACAAAGATGGCCTCCTTTACTCCTCTCTCAAACCATTGTTCCTCTCTATCAAGGATGTGAACATCTTCATCCCTGAAAGAGTGACCGCTGGCCTGGAGATGAGTGTAGACTGCAGAGTCCTGACCTGATGATGTTGATCTTCTGTGCTGGGCCATCCTTTTGGCCAGTGGCTGTTTAGTTTCCCCGATGTAAGACTGATCACAGCCCTCCTGACACTGAACAGCATACACAATATTACTCTGTTTGTGCCGGGGGACTGGATCTTTGGGATGAACCAGTCTTTGCCGTAATGTATTTTGGGGTTTAAAAGCCACTGGGACGTTGTGTTTAGAAAATAAACGTCTCAATGTCTCTGAAACTCCCGCAACATACGGAATGACCACTGGTCTGGGTTCCTTCTTTTCACCTGATGGCTGGCTGGAGTCCTGTTTGGGTTTCTTCTCTGCTTTCAGGAAGGCCCAGTTAGGATATCCACATTTCTCTAGAGCCTGTTTTGTGTGTGATTTCTCCTTCTGTCTGGCTCCTGAGTTAGTGGGGACGCTGTCTGCTCTGTGGTACAGAGTCCTGATGACTCCTAACTTGTGCTCCAGAGGGTGATGGGAGTCAAACTGTAAATACTGGTCTATATGGGTGGGTTTGCGGTTTGCAGGTCCCCACTACAAGATCCTTCAGAAGGCACAGACGAAGCTGCTGAATGAACGGGTGAGACAGACCAATTTTACTATTGAGGCCTTGAAGGCCAAAGAAGAGCACATTAAACAGGGTGTACCGCAAACCCACCCACACAGACCAGTACTGTATTTACAGTTTGACTCCCATCACCCTCTGGAGCACAAGTTAGGAGTCATCAGGACTCTGTACCACAGAGCAGACAGCGTCCCCACTAACTCAGGAGCCAGACAGAAGGAGAAATCACACACAAAACAGGCTCTAGAGAAATGTGGATATCCTAACTGGGCCTTCCTGAAAGCAGAGAAGAAACCCAAACAGGACTCTAGCCAGCCATCAGGTGAAAAGAAGGAACCCAGACCCAGACCAGTGGTCATTCCGTATGTTGCAGGAGTTTCAGAGACATTGAGACGTTTATTTTCTAAACACAACGTCCCAGTGGCTTTTAAACCCCAAAATACATTACGGCAAAGACTGGTTCATCCCAAAGATCCAGTCCCCCGGCACAAACAGAGTAATATTGTGTATGCTGTTCAGTGTCAGGAGGGCTGTGATCAGTCTTACATCGGAGAAACTAAACAGCCACTGGCCAAAAGGATGGCCCAGCACAAAAGATCAACATCATCAGGTCAAGACTCTGCAGTCTAGACTCATCTCCACACCAGCGGTCACTTTTTCAGGGATGAAGATGTTCACATCCTTGATAGAGAGGAACAATGGTTTGAGAGAGGAGTAAAGGTTGGTTTATACTTCTGTCTTATGTCTTTTACCCCCCGTTGAGTGAAAATTTGAGTGAAAAAAGGTTGCGCAACTTCTGGCTGCACTCCTGCTGTGATCCCCCGGTGACAGCCCGTCTTGTATGTAGCGTCTTGCAGTTCTGCTTGGGGGCCACGTACAAGACGGGCTGTCACCGGGGGATCACAGTGGGAGTGCAGCCAGAAGTTGTGCAACCTTTTTTCACTCAACGGGTGGTAAAAGACGTAAGACAGAAGTATAAACCAGGCTTAAAGGAGGCCATCTTGTGAAAAGAAACCATCCATCATTAAACAGAGGTGGAGGCCTCCGGGTTCAACTGTCCCCCACTTACAATGCTGTTATTGCTAGTATCACTCAGCCCTCTGTGAATAGCAAACAACCATCAGGGTGTTAACGATCCATCGTCAGGCTGATGGTCCTCCTTGATCATGTGAGCAGCTGGTTTCGGCTGTCATCAGCCAACTGGTTGATCCACTGTGGGAGGGTGCTATTTATAAGACTGAGCTGAATACAGCTTCTCAGACTGAGGAAGTCTTTCGGACGAAAGACGAAACGTTTCTACATTTTTTTGTTGCTTTGTTTTGTTTTGTTTTTTGAATGTCCAGAGGACCAGACTTAGCTTTTTTAGATGTTTCTACCTGGATTATTGAGCATGCATCAGGGTATAGTTTGGTTTTGTTTGTCTGTTGTCCTTTAGACGTACGACTTAGGTTTTTGGTTTTCCCTTTTAAAATTTGGAGTCTATGGCGAGACTCGTTTTTTAAAAATTAGTTAACCCCCTGAATAGAATTGTTTGAGTATTTTACTTGAAAAGTTGTGAGATCTGCTGATCTCACACACCTCCACCGGGAGGAGACCCAGAGGAAGACCCAGGACACGCTGGAGGGTCTATGTTTCTCGGCTGGCCTGGGAACGCCTTGGGATTCCCCCAGAGGAGCTGCTTCAAGTGGCTGGGGAGAGGGAAGTCTGGGCCTCTTTACTTAGGCTGCTGCCCTCGCGACCCGACCCCGGATAAGCGGACGAAAATGGATGGATGGATGGAAGTTGTGAGATCAATGTACATGTAGATTGTAGTACCTAAAGTAGCATTAATCTACATTGACTCTTCAAAGAGTGAGGTTTAACAAATGAAATGCATGTTGGCATAGTTAAATTCTATATTTGTCTTTAACTAGTGTTAATACAAAACCTCTTTTGGCTGGGAGTGTTCAGAACCAGTACAATATTTCAACAACGACAAAGTAGTGATTAAGCAACTAGAAAACCACATTTCACTGTTGCACCTCACTCTGGTCATCAGATTCCAACATGCTGCCCTGTCTGGTTTGTTCTTTTTGGTTCATGTTTTTGATGCCTTATCATATCAAGTTGGGTCGCATAACGATCGAGTCGGGCTTGAAGAGATTGGTTGTGACGGAATTGGAACATGGTTTTGCCGCTCACGACGAGGGATAGGATTATCACCAGAACTAGATTTAACGTGTCAGCGCTGGACCACGCGTAGGTGATTGGTTGGAACAGAGTTTTAGTTTCGGATTTGAGGGTCTTGAGAACTTGGTTTATTGGTTCTACTTTGACGATTTTAGTTCATTCAAACCGGATTTGCTCTATGGTTCCGGGGTCTATTTCTAAACTCATGTTTGTGAGGCACTCGGGTTCCTCTAGAGACATTTCCCATTGCTCCGGATGGAGGTGATAGAGCATCAGATCACCAATGTGTATGGTTGTCCCCTGGGGGACACTGATCCACATTGTTTTGTCGGGTAGAGTCAACGATCTATTGGCCACGGGTTGATCATAGGCCATGATTGCGGTTCTTTGGGGAGTGTTAACTAACCAATGTGATCCAATTCGTTCTGATTGAGCGGTTGTGACTTGGCAACGCGGGGTTATGGTCGTCGAGCATTTTGCGTTTTTTTTGGAACGGGTGTGACTCCGCAAATGCCCACGGCTTTATTCGGTAATGTATCTTGTGAGTGATAGTACACATCTGGAGGTTTGGAGCTAAAAAAATTGTGGGGTTACTGTCGTGATAAGCAACCACCTTTGGAGTGTTGATTTTGATGTGGTTTTCACCGTGCCAATTTCCGACATTAATGACATCCTTGAGTCTGTAGATGCCATTTGAAGGGATGATTGGTAGATTGATAATGAACGCTAATTCACACGCTATGTGATTGACGTAAATCGGGATCGCGCTACCGAGAGTGTAAGCTAGGTGAACCTGGATTGTCCTGACGTTTTTGTTTGTAGCGGAGTTAAGGATCTCTTCTACCATCTATAGAGATACGAGATAGGGTGGGATTCTGCCAGTGGCAAGTGTATCAACCGACGAGCTGATATCTCCAAGCATGTCATCGAGGATTCTATCCATCAAGTGTGCAATGGCGTAGTCCAATTCTACCTTAAGTTTTAGCTTGTTAACCATTTGTGCAAGGGCCTTGACAGTATCCTTAACAGTTTTGGTCACTTGAGTGAATTATGTTTGCTACCGATTCATCTGTGTTTGGATCCATGGGAACTCGTTTTGTATGTCATTAACATGTTGTTTTAAGGATATTATGCTGACAGTGTTGATTACGGACAAGCCTAAGCCAAAAAGGGATCCAAGAGAGGAGGCAGCGAGGAGAAGCCCGCCCATGACACTCTTCTTTCTTCTACGTGTTCCACTCAGCCCCTGTTGTGTGAGAGTGAACTTACATAGCTGCTTTAACATGTGTTGGATTTCCCCCCTTGCGTTCTCGATTGAAGTGAAGTATACCATGTTTTGTTGGACCATTCGTCTTTGATTTTAATGTGCTGTTTGATCACAGTTTGGGGATCGAAGCGGACAAAGACCTTCTGCGTGTACAGACAACAATCTGTGATAAGTAGTCTGGGTTGGTCCCTAAGACTGATGCCTGAGGTGGGTCCAAGGATCATAACCTTGACTCGTCCTTCTTGGATGGATCCCAAGAGGGTGAAGATTAATAATAGCAGTTTCATCGTGGTCCTAAGGAAACACAAAAAGATAGGTCTTAGCTTTCTAACAAATGTCGGGGTAAATCCTGTGGACTTAAACTGGTTAGAGTTAGATTTTGTTGTGGTTTTTAAACTTGATATTTCTAAGTTCTGGTTAGAGCTGTTTCTTTTAACAGCTAATTTAGTTTAGACCAATTTAGTTCATTTATTATCTTCTGCTTGGACGACCCTATTTTCCCATGAAGTCTGTGAGTTTGTGAGATCTTTGTCTTTTGTGGAGTTATTGAATGCCAAGGTTTGATCTGGTTCCGATGTACCCATTTAGCAATTGGTTCTTCACGGCCTTTGCTGATTTTGATATCGTAGACAATTGAAGACACTTTGTCTGTTATCAGATGAGGTCCAGTCTACCTGGGCATTAGTTTGCAGGTGAGAATTCCAGTCCCGGACTCTCCTTTCCCGGTTGTGGGGGCGAACGTATAGTACCAGACTCTGTCTCCCACTTGGAGTTCATCGTGAGAGGCCTTTTGGTCATAGTACGCCTTGCGTCCTTCAGCTGACTTTTCCAGGTTTTTCTGGGCAAAAGCAAAAGTGTTTTTTAGGTGTTTTTCCAAATCTTTCATGTATTGTTGTGTGGTATAGGCTGTCGCCATGGCAGCGTCGTCTGGTTGGTACAACAAATGTAGAGAGAGAGTCATTTGTCGACCGGTCATCATCTCGAAGGGAGAGATGTCAGTAGATGTGTGTGGAGTGTGGCCCTTATGGCCATGAGGACCAGAGTGTTATGGTCCTGGGGAACCCAGTTGGTAACGAGACCCAGAACGACGCAAGACGAAGAGGTACAAAGTAATTGTCAGAAAACCATAATATACCTTTCAGATTGTATCCTTGTCTAGTAGTGTGTGTGCAGTGTGTCCATGGAGAGGACACTTAGGGTTTGCAAGCTATGACACCTGTCCCAAGCAAATCATAGCACCTAACGGCAAAGAGAGAAAATATAGGCTGGGAAAATTTAGAGGTAAACTTTTCACTGTCCATATGCAACTTTAGTTACCACTTCTAATTCTGAACCCTCACCCAGAAGTTGTCAAACTTTGGAGTAAAAAAAAAAGGACAAACACTTTAGTAATTGACACATTTGCAACACATCTGTGCGAGTACCTGACAGGGAATTGAACTCAACCGTTATTAACTCTAACCAGTAAAACTCTATTTTTGGTTAGGCCTTTGCATACAAATGTCACACGCCTGCCAGTGCTAGCCCAGTGAACTAATTCCTTCACGCAGTGTGGAGGTCTGACATACTGCCCTGGAACTGGCAGCGGCGCTTGCTCACAGCACTCAGGTGCCAAATTAAAAGCTGTCACCTTATTGTGGCTGCGAAGCTGCTGAGCCGGTGAT
>JBBPBX010010343.1:27403-41921 GCA_038048925.1 Garcialebias charrua
TTAGCTCGTAGCTTAGCTTCTCAGCTTAGCTTCTTTTAACGATCCAAAAACACGATTTTGGACGGTTAAAATGGATTTTAAAGAGAAAAGGAGGGGTCAGTGAAGAGCACCAGAGTTGAGCCTTTTGTCATCCAGTGTCTTCAGTAGAAAGAGACACGGAAGAAACAATAAAGCCGATAAATGAAAATGTGGTAGATAATTTTCATTTATCAAGCAATTAATTGATTTATTGTTTATTGCGACAGGCCTATTTATATAGTGTTACATCATTTTCAGCCCCCTTTTTGACATCTGCATTTGGTAGCAGGCCAAACTGACACAGGCCATGCAAAATAATGCAGTATTTAATTCCACAGCAGAGAAAGCTATGTAGTCTCTGTAAGTAGGTCTAGGAAAAAAATTATCGGTATTGGTATCGATTATCGGCCAAATAAGTTTTAACATATTGGATATTGGCCAAAAATCCAATATCGTTCATCCTCAACAGATATGAATATAAACTGTATGTTGCACCCTATTGTATAAACTTAAGAACACTTTGTCCTCAACATTTTGACAAACTGGGTTTATCAAATAAAGCCTGCTTTAGTTCCATTATACCTCATGTTCACCATGTTTCCTTTTTCTTTTTATACAGGATCGTCAACGTCTCCCTCCCCAAGAAAACGCGCAACAATGGGACTTTGTACGCTCTAATATTTGTCCACCAGGCTGGTTTCAGTCCGTGGCAGGATTCACGACAGGTCCATTCGGTGGTCCAGCTCACCGCCTACATGGTCCCCAAACCTCCTGAAATCTCTTTGATTTCTGGTGAAGATCAAACCCAGGTATCTGCTTCATTTCAGTCTGAAATAAAAAAAATAAAAATAACTGTGCATAGTTATTTTTATTGAACTGGAAGCTTTTTTTTTTTTGCTTCTACTTCTGATTTTAGATCTTTGTAACCTCATAACAAATAAAAAGTTTTGCATGCTTTAGATTTTAAAGGTGAAACTTGACTACCCTCTGTGATCCCTCAGGGTCAGAAACAGGAAGAGCAGAAGAAGAAACAGCGCGATGGTCAGCCTGCAGCCGGAACCAGTGCTAAAGACGGAGCCACTTCATCATCAGATCACCCAGTGTCCCACTGGCGCTCGCGTCTAACACTCAACATCGTTGGTGACCACTTCCTGTTCGACAGAGAATCCCTCCCGAGTGACGTTCACAGATACCTCAGAGTGTACGAGAGTGAATTTTTATGTTTTCATCAGTCTAATTACTTTATACTTTGTGCTATTTTGACTGTTCATATATCAAAATGTTTAGCTCATTCAGGAGATGGGTGCCATGAGTTTTTGTAACATTTATACATGTCAAATTATTAAGCTTTACTGTATTTGCAAATATTTTGTTCCTATAAATACATAGAGATCTCTTCAAATCCTTTAAAAACATTTATAACCTACTTCAGTGTGCTTGCTTTATTTTTGTCTTATGCTACATCTATAATTCAGCTTTTAGATATTGTTTTGCTGCTGTTGGCATTTTGTTGGTGTTTAGCTTCTTGTTAGCTTTTTGATACGTTTAACTTTTAGTTAACATTTTGCTACTTTGAGCTTCCAGTTAATTTTGCTGTTTTAGCTTCTAGCTAGTCTATTGCTGCTTTTTGGTAGTCTTTTGTTACATTTAGCCTGCGTTAAGCCTTTTGCTGCTGTTGGTATTTAGTTGGTGGTTTACAGTACCGGTACTTCTTTTAGCCTCTTAGCTTTTTGATACTGTTAGCTTTTAGTTAACGTTTTACTACTTTGAGCTTCCAGTTAATTTTGCTGTTTTAGCTTCTAGCTAGTCTATTGCTGCTTTTTGGTAGTCTTTTGTTACATTTAGCCTGCGTTAAGCCTTTTGCTGCTGTTGGTATTTAGTTGGTGGTTTACAGTACTTCTTTTAGCCTCTTAGCTTTTTGATACTGTTAGCTTTTAGTTAACGTTTTACTACTTTGAGCTTCCTGTTAATTTTGCTGTTTTAGCTTCTAGCTAGTCTATTGCTGCATTTTGGTAGTCTTTTGTTACATTTAGCCTGCGTTAAGCCTTTTGCTACTGTTGGCATTTAGTTGGTGGCTTACAGTACTTCTTTTAGCCTCTTAGCTTTTTGATACTGTTAGCTTTTAGTTAACTTTTTACTACTTTGAGCTTCTAGATAATTTTGCTGTTAGGCCTATTGCTGCTTTTTGGTAGTCTTTTGTTACATTTAGCCTGCGTTAAGCCTTTTGCTGCTGTTGGTATTTAGTTGGTGGTTTACAGTACTTCTTTTAGCCTCTTAGCTTTTTGATACTGTTAGCTTTTAGTTAACGTTTTACTACTTTGAGCTTCTAGATAATTTTGCTTTTTAGGTTTTAGCCAGTCTATTGCTGCTTTTAGTAGTCTTTTGTTACATTTAGCCTTCAGCTAGCCTATTGCTGCTGTAGCTTTTCTTTAGTGTTTTACTACTTTTAGCTCTTCTTTTAAATTTAATAACTTCAGCTTTTTTTTTTTCAAAAAAATTGAGCAATGTCAATCCGACAATGTGATTTCTTCAGTTTAACATTCAGATCAGAATGGAGTATAAAGACATATTCAGGATTGAGAAAAGCAGCTTACGTTTGCCGTGTTTACAGGTTTGGTTTGTGTAAAATAAATAAACGTTTTTCTTTGTGTTTTAGATTCCAGAATGGGAAAAAGATGGTGTACCTACCTCTGCTGTTTGTAGATGAGCTCAGCAACAGAGTCAAAGACCTCGTGGTGAGCTTTAACCTTTAGCTAGTCCCAGCTGAAACAGTAACATTCAATGTTCAAATTCAACGCAACGTTTCTTGTATTGCGTTCTTTGTTTCCTTCTTAAAACGGCTACTGTATTTAAACAATAAATGTTATTCATAAATCAAGAGAGATGTTCTGAGTTATGGAGGTTTCTGTGTTTATTGTAGGAGATCAACAGCTCTTCCACAGAGCTGCCTCTGACCATCTCCTACGACTCCATCTCTCTGGGGAGACTCAGGTTCTGGATCCACATGCAGGACGCAGTTTTTTCTCTGCAGCAGTTTGGTAGGTTGATCTTTGTGGAGCTCGCACACAGACACGTGGATCATTGTAACACGTCGTCGTCTTGTAGGCTTCACAGAGAAGGATGCTGACGAGATCAAAGGGATCTTTGTGGACACCAACCTGTACTTTCTGGCTCTGACGTTCTTCGTGGCTGCTTTCCATGTGAGTCGCGCCACAAAAAGCTTCCAAATTATGGTTTTGTGCAGAAACACATATATTTTTAATCTATTTTAATGTGTTTTTCATCCTGTTTGCCGTGTTTTCCCAGCTCCTGTTTGACTTCCTGGCTTTCAAAAACGACATCAGCTTCTGGAAGCAGAAGAAAAGCATGGTGGGGATGTCCAGTAAAGCAGGTTGGTTGGCTTCACTTGGCTCGTTTTCTCTCACCGGCACGTCTGTGATAACCCTGCAGCGTGAACAGCTGTAGGTTTGTGTTTACGAGTGGAGCAGGCTATACGTTATAGGATGTCAACCTGTAATAAACCTTTTGGAAAACATGTAAAAAAACAAGTGAAGTGATGAACGAGGCGCCATCTGTGCGTTCAGGCTGAATGTGACTCAGTCAGTCTGGGCTGCTGAGTGCCCAGATGTTATGATTCACATCCTTCTGCTCGCCTTAATCATTTCAGAGTAATCGTGTTTTTTTTTTGCTTTTGTCATAGACTAATAATTTCTTTACAACACTGAAGTGATTCATGTTTATAAACCTGTATGATTTTGCTTACAGTTTTAATTTTTCTCCTTTTTGCTCTAAAAGACTCCGAGGGGAAAATATGTATAAAACTTTTACGAGGACGAAAAACGTTAATTGTGGCTAAAACATGCGTTACTAAAACATTTTCTACTGAACACGGCATCGAGATAACTCCGCTGTGATCAGAACGTTGAGCCATCAGTTTCATTTAACGCTGACAGAACTGTAACGGCAGCGTGACTGATGTTTGTATGTTCTTTGACTGATGTTTGTATGTTCTTTGACTGATGTTTGTATGTTCTTTCTCTCAGTGCTGTGGAGATGTTTCAGCACCATCGTTATCTTCCTGTATTTGTTTGACGAGCGGACAAGCCTCCTCGTGCTCATACCAGCTGGGATCGGCTCCATCATCGAAGTAAACACACACTGACCTGCCGCAACACCGCAGACGACGCTTGTTCTTTAGGACAAGGCTTTGACATCTGTTTAAACCAAACTGATCAGTGAAATTGGTGCTGCAATAAATTTAGATAAGTAAAAAGAGTTAAAACTCACTGCGAAAATGCAGTGTGAACGTTTATTGCTGAAGAAATTGCTTAAAAAAAACGCTGAAATTAGCTAAAACATGCTGAATTGTTGGATGAAATGTAGCTGAAATGGAAGAACAAGCCTAAATTAGCAGAAGAAAGCAGAAATAATAAATATTTGCTGACTTATGTTTAAAAAAAGCAGAAATGAGCAAAAAGTTAAGAAATTAGCTTAAAAAAATAAAAGCTGAAATTAGAAACAACAAAATTAGCTGAAAAGGCGGAAAGAAGCTTAAAATACCAGAAGGAAGTGGAAGGAGCTAAAATTAGTTTTAAAAAGATGTGGAATTAGCTGAAAAAGCTTCTTTTTTTTAGCACAAAACAGCTAAATAGTAGCTGAAATAGAAGATAAAGCTGAAACTGGCAGAAATAAGTTGCAAGGAGCATAACAAGCTGAAATTAGCAGAAGGAAGTTAATTAGGCTGAAAATAGCAGAAATTACCATGAAAAACTTGAATTTACCTGAAAACGGTTGAAACTAGCTAAAATTGTTAAAAAAAGTTAGCTGAAAATGTAGAACAAGATCAAATTAGCAAAAGTATGTAGAGGGAGCACAGTTTTCCCAATTACCGTAGTCAAGTCATCTTTATTTATAGAGCACAGTTAAAACAGATAAACTGTTATCAAGGTATCAATTAAGCTGAAAGAAGCAGAAATGACGACAAAAAAGTGGAAATGATCTGAGAAAAAAAAAGCTGAAATGAGCAAAATCCAACTGAATTGTAGCTAAAAAGGAAGGAAGAAGCTAAAAATTACAAGGAAATGGAGAGAGTACATTTTTGCTGATTTAGGTTGAAAAAAGTTTAAATGAATGCAAATAAATATGGAATTAGCTGAAAAAGGCTAAAATTTGCATTAAAAACGGCTGAAATAGCAGAAAAGGCTGAAACTTGCAGAAATAAGCTGAAAGGAGCATAACAAACTGAAATTAGCAGAAATAAGTTAGAAGAAGCGCAAAAATGTTGTAGTTAGCCAAAATAATCTGAAAGGAGCACTAAATAGCTGAAAGTAGCTAAAAATGTTTTAATTTGCACAAAGAAGCTGAAACAGAACAAAAAGTGAAAGGAGCAGTTGTAAATACATTTCATATGAGAAATAAATGGCAAAAAGGCTAAATATTTCAAAAAAGCTAAAGCTGCAACAATGCCAAAAGTCATAGCAAGATTGACCTGAAAGAGCGGAACGTTTTGATATATATGTTGGAATAGCACAAAAATTATGGAACGAGAAAGATGCTGAAAAACCTACATAAAATAAATGGATGACAATAATGTAATGTGAATGCTTCATAAACATTCACACAGTTAGCCCAAGGCTAACTCTGGTGAAATGTATTGACTGTTTTTAGGCTTATAACAGAGTTGCTCAGTGTCCTGATTTAATTAAAGTTGATTGAAAGTGTTTATTGTGACATCATTAAGTCATAAATTACATGTTTTGCTTTTGTTTTTCCAGATGTGGAAAGTGAAGAAAGCCTTTAAAATCCAGATTTTTTGGAAAGGAGGCAAACCAACATTCCTGGTAAGTGTGAATTCATCTGTCGAGCGCTTTTTACCAAAGAGCAGAGATAGTTCAGGAAAATGTCCAGATGTTTTCTGCAGCAGCTGTTCACTTGATCCATTTCTTGTCTCGCTCCCTAACTTAAGAGGTTAAACAGAACATGGCTGCACAAATGATGTAGCAAACATGAGCATTTTTTAGATTAGCAGGAGCTGCACCGTCGTCAGAACAGCTAAATGACTTCTTTCTGCTGGTGCTTCTTTTTTATGTGCTGACAGAACATAAAAGACTACTGTCTACTGTCGAATAAATAACATAATTATGACAAAGTTATGTATTTTTTAAAGAAATATGACGCTTTGAAGTAAATAAAATGTAGAGATAATTTGTAAATGTCTGTAATTGTTGGCTTCACAGCTGTAAAATGGATCAAATGTGTTTTGTTTTTCTTTGACACAGTTTGGAAAATTAGATGAATCAGAAAGAAGAACAGAAGAATATGACACTCTGGTAAACAAACAAAAAGGGATTTCTCTTGCATGCACAATTTAATCCTGTTTTTAGACTAATTTCTTTTGTGTTTGTCTCAGGCCATGAAGTATCTGTCGTACCTGCTGTACCCTCTGTGTATCGGAGGAGCTGCTTACGCTCTGGTTTTCCTGCGATATAAAAGGTACGGGTACGAATAATGAATATATGTGAGTTTGACACGGTTGTAATAATTCTGTTTTCTCTTCCAGCTGGTACTCATGGTTGATAAACAGCTTGGTGAACGGTGAGCTACATTTCACTCAGAATGCACTCACAACTAGACATTGCATTTCCTGCAAAAATTATTGTTGAAAAACAGCTCAAATTAACAAAAAACATTAACTAATTTCAGCTGAAATTAGCTAAAGAAATTAGCAAAAAATTATCAGAAAATTCTAGTTCCTGCTACTTTCAGCCAAATTAACTTATTTCTGTTGATTTCAGTGGAGAGCACATTTTTGCTGAAGTAGCCTGCAAGAAAGAAATTGGCTAAATGTAGCTGAAATGAAAGAACAAGCCTAAATTAGCAGAAGACAGCAGAAGGACCACATATTTGCAGAATTAGGTTTAAATAAGAATAAATTGGCACAAAAAATAGAAAATCAGCTAAAAAAGCTAGCACACACAAAAAAAAAACAGTTGAAAAAGCAGAAAGAAGTGAAAAGAGCTGAGAAAATGTGGAATTAGCTGAAAAAACTAAAATTTGCATAAAATATCTACATAATAGCTTAAATAGCAGATAAAGCTGAAACTAGCTAAAATCAGCTGAAAGGAGCATAAGATGAAATTAACAGAAATAAGTTACCTAATTAGGCTGAAAGTAGCAGAAATTACTAAGAAAAACTTATTTCATCTGAAAACCGCTGAAATTAGCTAAAGAATTAAAAAAAAATAATAATAAGTAGCTGAAAACTTAGAACAAGCTTAAATTAGCAGATGAAAGCAGAAAGAACACGTTTGCTGAAAGAAGACGAAATGAGCACAAAAAAAGTGGAAATTATCTGAAAAAAGCTGAAATTAGCAACAACAAAAGAAGCTGAAAAGTACCGGTAGCTAAAAAGACAGAAAGAAACTGAAATTGCCAAAAGGAAGAGGAAAGAGCACATTTTAGCTGAAGTAGGCTGAAAGAAGGTGAAACAAGTGCAAAAAATTTTGAATTAGCTGAAAAAAGCTAATATTTGCATAAAAACAGCTAAATAGTAGCTGAAATAGCAGAAAAAGTGTAAACTTCCAGAAATAAGCTGAAAGGAGTATAACAAGCTGAAATTAACAGAAAGAAGTTACAAGAAGCACAAAAATGTTGTAGCTGGCAGAAATTATCTGAAAGCAGCACAAAACAGCTTAATAATAATAATAATAATACATTTTATTTGTAAGCGCCTTTCTTGGCACTCAAGGTCACCTTACATTGTCAATCATAAAAAAATATAAAATAAACCAGACGCAATATTATAAACACAGTAAAAACAAGTAAAATGAATAAAAATAAGACAATGCAGTTGTTATCATAGTGCATAGGCTACTTTAAACAGGTGAGTTTTGAGTTTGACTTTGAAATGTGGCAATGAGTCTGTGTTGCGAATATCAGGTGGGAGTGAGTTCCAGAGCTGGGGAGCAGAGCAGCTGAATGCTCTGCTCCCCATAGTAACAAGACGGGCAATGGGAACAATGAGCTGAATAGAAGAAGAGGATCTGAGGGTACGAGCAGGTGTAGCAATGTGAATAATGTCTGAAAGGTATGGAGGAGCAAGGTTGTGGACAGCTTTGAATGTAAGGAGGAGTATTTTGTAATTGATGCGATATGGGATGGGAAGCCAATGAAGCTGTTGTAAAACAGGTGTGATGTGATGGATTGAGGGGGTCCGTGTAATGATACGGGCAGCTGAATTTTGGACCAGTTGTAATTTACGAAGGGTTTTCTGAGGTAGGCCAAAAAGAAGAGAACTGCAATAATCTAAACGAGAGGTGACCAGACTGTGGACCAGAACAGCAGTGGAGTGAGGAGTGAGGGAAGGACGAAGACGATTAATATTTTGAAGATGAAAGTAGGCTGACCTAGTGATATTATTGACATGGGAGGAGAAGGAGAGGGTGCTATCAAGGATGACACCCAGACTCTTAACCTGATGGGAGGGAAAGATGGAAGAGTTATCAACCGGAATGGAGAAGCTATAGCCTGGTTAAAACCAGACCCTTGTACTTCACTTCGCTTTGTACTAGTACAAAGCGAAGTGAAGTACAAGGGTCTGGTTTTAACCAGGCTAGAGAAGCTATGAAGTTTGTTTAGTATTGATTTAGTTCCAATTAAAAGAAGTTCTCTTTTATTGCAATTTAGTTTAAGAAAATTTAAAGTGAACCAGTGTTTTATTTCAAGCAGACAATCAGTGAGGGACGATGGTGGAAGTGCAGAATTAGGTTTGGTTGAAAGATAGAGTTGGGTGTCATCTGCGTAGCAGTGAAACTGAATATGATGTTTGCGAAAAATGAAACCAAGAGGGAGAAGGTAAATGATAAACAACAGGGGTCCCAGGACTGAGCCCTGTGGAACACCTGAGGTAACGGAAACAGGATGAGACGTGGATGATTTTAACTGAACAAACTGAGTGCGGTCTGAAAGGTATGAATGGAACCAGTTGAGAGGTGTATTTATAATGCCAAGAGAGGAAAGTCTGTCCAGAAGAACTTAAACGAATAACTGAAATTAGCTGAAAGAAGTTTAAATTTGCACAAAGAAGCTGAACCAGAACAAAATATAAAAGGAGCAGTAAAATGCTGTAAACAGATCTAAAGATTTGAAGGATGTAAAACGAGCTCTATTAATTTTCTATGAGGAAATTTTTTTTTTGCAGAAAAGGCTAAATATTTCAAAAAGCTGAAGTTGTACCAATACCAAAAGTCATAGCATGATTATCCTGAAAGAGCTGAACGTTTCGATTTATGATTTATTGAAACCGCTTGAAAACTGCCGGATGAGACTCGCACTAGAAAATGTACAGAAGAAAAATGTATCGTAAAGCTTCATAAACATTCACAAAATAAAAAATGACCCACAAAACTGATTATTTAACAGTTTGCTGCAGTGATGGTTGCTGCTTCCAAAAATATTTAAATTTAAATGATTGTTCTTTCAAATGATAATCAATAAACCTGTTTCTCCTGTTAAACATCGCAGGAGTGTATGCTTTTGGATTCCTCTTCATGCTCCCTCAACTCTTTGTCAACTATAAGGTGAGTTGTTTGTTCTCTCAAAGACGATAGTTGAAGCAGCAACTGCTCACACCTTTAAGAAGTTTTCTCTTCGGCTTTGTGTTTAGCTTTCGGCTTTTCTTCTCTAAATTCTGTTAATTTGTTTGTGAAACAGCTGAAGTCTGTGGCTCACCTGCCCTGGAAGGCCTTTATGTACAAGGTGAGCATGACTTGATTTGATCCCTCACAGTGTAAGTGTATTCATGTGTACAAACCTGCCATGTAAGACATTTCATTGATGAAAACTTTGGCTTTTATTAAGACTTTTTCCTAAAAATTTCCAGATATTTTATTTATGAAAAGTTTTCAGAACATTATTTTTTTGTTTGTTTGTTTGTAGGCTTTCAACACGTTCATTGATGATGTGTTTGCCTTCATCATCACCATGCCAACGTCTCACAGACTGGCCTGCTTCAGAGACGACGTGGTGTTCCTCATTTACCTTTACCAGAGATGGTACACACACACGCACACAAGTGACCAACACAAAGTCCGTAACAATAATCCAAATCAAAACCTCTTTTTCTCTTCTCCTCTCCAGGCTCTACCCAGTGGACAGAAGTCGAGTCAACGAATACGGCATTTCGTATGATGAAGAACCTAAAGGGAAGTCTCACAAGGAGTAGGACCTGTCTCTTCTTCTCCTCCTCCACTGACATTCTGCTGACAGCTCAGCTGGAAGGTTGCATCAGCTGAATATCGCACATCGCTACGGTGGCTGCTACAAACTTAAAAACTGTTTTAAAAAAAATCTGCCTGTGTTTGATTTGTCCATTCTGGGCTACCGTACAAACGTGGCAGTGCAGCATGGACTTTGTGGACAAGCATCTATACAGTCAACAGATAGAAATTGATTTTATTTCAACTGTGACGAAAACATCCACGAATATTAATTCTACTTCTCGCAAAGCCACAACGATAAACGATACGCCGCAACGTTCACTAACGTCGACTGAGCTGAGCCTAACGGCCCAGGATAAATGGTTTTTTAAACAACAAAATAATCAATTTAACAGCTTCCGGTTGTTTTGCAGTGCATTGTGGGACACGAGAATCAAAGCAGTGGGCCAACCATACTGTCAGGGGGTTTAAGATGCTGTCAACGTCATTTTTATTAATTTAAACAAAGTTTGCTTTACAGTTTCCCGTCTTACATTAAAACAAAAATATTTGGTACCACTTTACAATAAGGCTTCCCTTATAGATGGCTAATAAATAGTTTATAGATGTTATTAATTATTCGATAAACACTTCATAAATCGTTAACAACTGCTTATTATGCATTAATTAAGGGCAAGAACTAAACTGAGCAGTTTCTTGCCAATTAGTGAGTCAAATCTGTTCACCCATATATTTCATCTAGAATTATTATATTAAACATTTCACACTAAGTTACTACCTTGTAAGCACAATAAGCATTTGTAAACCTTTTTTTTAAGGATATAATATATTAGTTATAATGCAGTGATAAAGTACAATATTATATGCTAAAATAAAAGGTTTACAAATGCTTATTGTGTTTACAAGGTAGTAACTTAGTGTGAAATGTTTAATATAATGACTACTGTATAGATTAAATATATACAGATTTGGTTCACTATTTGGCAACAAACTGGTCAGTTTTGTCTCTGTCACCCTTAATTAATACATAATAAGCAGTTATTAATGATTTGTTTATGGAGGAATTAATAATGTACAATATCTCTTAGCCATCTATAAGGAGAGCCTTGTTGTAAAGTGGTACCAAATATTCTTTAAAATGACTATTTGAACAATAACAAGAAATATTTATCTTGGGATTAATCCTAGGAAATATCCTTTTAAGTGAATATTTGTTTGGATATTAAAATAATATGAGACTGGAAGCAAGCTAAATATAGGAGATTGAGGATTTTATAACTTCAGTTTAAAGTAGTTTTTTTTCCCTGTTTAAACTCATTTAAGGAATATGCATCAGTAATTTGTTGCCATGGAGAATAATGATGTTGGTTTAACATTCCACATTTTTCCTTTTAAAAGTTTATTATTAATTGTGTTTTTGAGTAAATGAAGCTTTTATTTTCATTATAAAACAAGAAGGTACACTGAGAGATATATCCTGTTTTCTGCATTCATCTGTATTTTGAAGTTTCACAAGTTAGATTTTTTTTTAACACATCTGGGCCAAGAATCTTTATTAGTGCCAAAAGTATGAATGGTTCTTTGAACGGTTTGTGAGCTTTGGTTGTAACGTTTGAAGTAAATACTGACATTTTTGGAAGAACTGTGATGGTAAGACTTAAGGAAAGTATTAAAACCTCATCACGTTTTGATTTCCTCTCATAATTGAGTTTATTGCTGTAACTGTTTCTTTGAAGTATAAATATTGTAAAAGGAATTTGTGTACACGTTGCGCTCATTCCTGTTTGAGGAACTTTGTACAAAAAGGAGGGCCAGTTTATCATTTGTTTTCCAGACTAAATGAAGCAAATTTGCCTCAAAATGTTCAAAATAATTTTAAGTTTTGTGTTTTTGATGAAATAAACAGAATAAATACATTTTGTATGTAGGATTTTTCTCACGCACATTGAGGTGTGGAAAGAAAACAGCTGCTCTTTCAAGCTTTGACCAAAACTAACTTAAAACTGAATTTTATAGGATGTTATACCTACAACAACAACAAAAAAAGACTAGTTTTAGCAGTTTTCCTGTCATTTCCTTTGCAAATATTTGGATACTACTAATACACAGAGTAAATTATACTCACTTTAACTTTATGCTTTATTTCTTCAAAGAAGGATACTCATTTACTCCACAATTTAAAAAACATAATCCTGCACAGTTCATCGTTTTAATAAAAAAAATATATATTTTTTTAAATTTATTTGAATGAATCCAGTCTTCTGTGAAAGACTTGTGACTGCTGGCACCAGAGTATGGCAGCGAATGTGTCTCAATTTTCAAATTAAAATGGTTTAATAGAAATGCTTTTCATTTTCAAAATAAAGCTGCATGTTTTGACTCTATAATGCATTTCAAAATAAATCATCCAAACTGCATTTTCATTTTCTTCTCCAAGACTGCTCAATTTGTAAATTCATTAAAATGATAAACATTTAACATTTAATTTTCAAAATATGTCCCTGTAAAAGTGACAACAATTAATTTTTAAACGTCTTAATTCAAAAATCTAAAGTGGCCCCCTGCAACCTGAAAAGGAAAAAGCGAGTAAAGATAATGGATGGATGGAATCCAGTCTTTCTTTTTGTTTTAAAATGTAAAAATCAATAAATGTTTGACTTTTCATGTCAGAAAAGCGTCCATGGGCCACCAGTTGATAATGACAATTGTAGCAGGGTTTGACACGTTTAATTTAGTGAACGAAGGGGCAGAAATGTCCCGTTTTAGCCTAAAAGTTGCAGACCCCTTTAGGAGAACAATCGTGCACATTGAGATTATTCTGCAGGAAAAGACGGAGTATGACTGTTCTGAAGTACCTTCTGGGCGAGAGATGAGTCTGGAGACGATGTTTTGAACTCTTAATGAAGATGAACATCCATCCATTATCTTTACCTGCTTCTTCCTTTTCAGGTTGCAGGGGTCACTGGTGTCCAGTCATCACTGAGTGAGAGGCGAGGTACACCTTAGACATGTCACCTGTCCATCACAGTTGAAGATGAATGAAGGTGGAACCCCCAATGAGGAGGCCTGCACCTCATCCCTGACGGACCCAGATAACAGATCTGCTAACTGCTAAACAAAGTTTGCGTTTAACGGACTTTGGAAACCATTAGCGGAATTAGCTTCCACTAAATTAGGCATTGCCAACTATAAGTCCATTAACCAAATTCCCAACGTTTTGGGCGTGTCTCAAAGAGTCCGCAAGGCGCGCTCTTGGCTTACCACATGTACATGTGACAAGACGTGAATGGTCGATGCAGCTTCAGCTATAAATGGAGACAAAGACGTGCGACGCAGACTGAGTGCAGTCCTCTTAGCCGTTTAGCTTTCGCTAAATGTTTAGCAGTTTAGTGTAAGTTGGCGAGGCTAAGTGTTTAGCTAACAGATTTTGGTTGGCTGTGCCCACCACTGGATACAGCAGTCATAACAGGTAGAAAGAGAAAATGCACAACTGACTACATGAGAAGTTGTCGCCTTTTTGAATATTTTTTTTGCGCACAAACTTTTGCACAGGTACGCACAGTTTACGTTACTGTAATTTTTTTGTTTTGGTCACAATTTAGATTTTGTTGCACTGTGTGCGTTCTACTGTGGCTTCGTTTTAACGAGCGTGAGAAACTGTTCTTCTAATATCCACAAATTCTGGGGGAGCGACTGCAGCTTCTGTGTCCCTTTCTTGGTCTGAAACATCTCCAAACGGTTCACGAGAGAGCGAGCTGCCATATTTGAACAGACATCAGACCAAAGATGTTAGCCCCGCCCACTGAGTTTGATGGGTGAGGTTGCTAACACAATTTCATGATGATACTGTTGCACGGCGGCTCAGTTGGTAGAGCTGCGGCCCCTCAGCGAGAACGTCGTCAATTCAAATCCTGGCCGGGGATCTTTCTAGGTGGAGTTTTGTTCTCTCGGTGCATGCAAAGGTTTTCTCTGGGTACTTTCCTCCCGCAGACCAAAAACATACATGTTAGGCTGACTGGTAACTCTCAATTGTCCCTATGAGTGAGAGAGTGAATGGTGTTTGTCTCGTTTGTCTCTGTGTGATGGATCTGGGACCTGTCCAGGGTGTCCCCCACCCCACCTCTCACGCAGTTGACTGCTGGTCGTGGGCACCAGCTACCCTCATGACCCAAAAAGGAAGAAGCTGGTAAAAGATGATGGATGGATGGACAATGCTGGGCAGGAGCCACGAAAAGAAAGAAATACAGAGTAAAATAAATATTTAATTATTTATTTAGGCGGTT
>JBBPBX010010344.1:9130-37814 GCA_038048925.1 Garcialebias charrua
GTCTACATTTATGTGTGTTTGCACCGCAGTGGTGCAAACACAAGGGGGCGCCACTGTCTAAGCTCAACGCTCACAAGCAACCAAGCCCAGTGAAAGTAATTGATTAAGGTGGAAATTAACAAAGGACATTGTTGAAATAGAATAAGTGGCTAAGTTAAAAGTTAAGTTCAGAGCCACAATAGGTCTCTATAACAACTTTGTCAAAGAATAATTAATTTCTACTGAACTTCAAAGTAATGTACAGTATTGTTGTTTAAGAAAATAATTTGTGTTTTGCTTAAAATCTAACTAAGTGTGAAATCTACAAGTTTCCTGAAGTTGAAGCACTAAGAGTGATGCTCATTACAGTTAAAGTGTATAAGTAACAGTACTCACAAGGTAATAGTCAAGTTTTAAGTTACAAGTTTGAAGGAGTATTGTAATTTGAATTTTAAACATTGAGTGAAATCTATCCAGACTCACAAGATGACTGACAATGATCATAAGCAGCAAATCCCAGAAACACAGACTGTTCGTAGAAGTGAAAGAATAAGAACATTAAGCGAAAAGGGTAAAGAACTTCAAGAGGAAAAAGTCAAGAGCCTTCAAAACAGATACGTAGCCGTTTTTGAAAAATGGAAATGTGAAGCAAAACTGAGCAAAACAACACTAAGAAGGAAAGCTTCTGACAGTGAATTAAAGGAGCTAATTAAAGATGTAAGCCTCACCTGCACAAACGTACAAACCATCTACGAACAAATACGACAAATACAACCTCCTGATGCAGACATAAGGCGTAAAGTTGATGCATGTATGTACTTCACTTTCTACATACATTGTCAAAAGAGCTGAAAACCAGCTACAGGGAGACTTCGTAGAAAGCGAAGAAGATCCGTGGTTAGATGTAGAGTCATGCTTAGGATCTGAAAGTACTACGTCAAGGTCAAGATCACAAAGGTCTAAAGGTAGTTCATTCCAATCATGCTCACAATTAAGCAAGAGACTGGAAGCAGAAGCTGAGGCAGCTGCATCCAAAGAAGTATTGGCAGTAATGGAGGAGCAAGAAAGAGTAACAGCTGAACTACAAAGGTTAGAACAGCATAATCTCAAAGAACAGCAACTAATAGAAGAGAAACGCAGAAAGATTGCACGCTTGGAAGAAATTAAAAAACTGAATGCAGCAAAGGCTCGAGCAAAGGTTTATGATGAAGGTGAAAGTATTTTTGAAGGTCAGAGTTTACTACGCAGTATTAAAACAGAAAGTGAAATTCAAGCAATCCCTATTTTAACACACGTTCCCTTTCAAGCTCCAAGTTTGACCCAAGTCCACAATGCTACAAGCCTTAGATCTACACCATTCATCCCACAAGTCACACAAGCTCCTTTTAGATCTGTGCTGCACATTCCTACAGTCCTAAACCAAGCTCAACCAGTTCCTGGTGAACAATCTGAGGCCACCACAAACCCAACATTCCAAGCATCAAGCTCACCATTCATCCCTCCAGCCACACAAGTCTCCTCGGTTGCAATTCAACAACAGCTAAATTATGAGCTGGTTAACATACTGGCAGGTGCAATAAATGCTAATCGCCTTCCAACTCCAGAACCTGTATTGTTCACTGGTGACCCTTTAAAGTTTAAAGACTGGCAGCTGTCATTTGAAATCCTGATCGAAAGAAAAAACATTCCCAAGAACGAGAAACTATTATCTCAGAAAGTACCTTGGTGGACCGGCAAAGAGAGCAATTGAAGGCCTTCTCCTAGTGGACACAGACGAAGCATACGATTCAGCTTGGAAGGTGCTAGAAAAAACGTTTTGGAAGTCCATTCACCATAGGAAAATGTTTCAGAGACAAACAATAATTGGCCTAAAATAAACTCCAAGGATGGAAGTGAGTTGAGAGAGTTTGCTGACTTCCTTAAGACTTGTGAAGCTGCAATGTCACATATAACAGCATTAGAAGTTCTCAATGACTGTATGGAAATTCAGAAACTTTTGCTAAAACTTCCAGAGTGGCTGACTACAAGATGGAGCCGGACAGCTATGGAAATAACAAGAAGGGCTGGCGATGAAAGGTACCCATCCTTTCACATGTTTGTTGATTTTATATCCACTGAAGCTGACATAGCTTGTGATCCCATTGCCTCAGTACAAGCTCTAAAGGATTTGGAAATGAGTGAACGCAAACACTCAAGAAGCCAAGTCATTCAAGCAAGAACATTAACAACAGACTCAAGCCACACATATACTGTAACACGTCTTTTCTGCAAAGAAAATGGTCACACACTCGATAAATGTTTCAAATTCACAGAAAACCCTGTTCAAGACTGTATCAAGTTTGTACAAGCAGAAAGGCTGTGTTTTGGATGTTTAAAGAGAGGACATCGTTCGAAGGAATGTGATACTAGGAGCACGTGCGAAAAATGTCAAAGAAAACATCCTACATGTTTACACGACGACAAGTTCGTTGAACGTAAAAGGGTAATATCTGCAACAAGTGATAACACTCAAGATAAAGAAGAAGCTGAACCAGCGATCTCTAATAGAGTAACCCGATCGACTTCAGGCACATTAACTTCCTCTATAGTACCTGTCTGGGTTTCATCAAAAATTCACCCAAACAAAGAAGTTTTAGTATATGCCCTCCTCGACTCACAGAGTGATACATCCTTCATCTTGGATGAAGTAGCTCAAGATCTTGACACAGATAAAGGTAAAGTCAATCTGAGACTGTCAACTATGTCCGCCGAGTCAACAATTATACCATGTGACAAGCTGATTGACCTACAAGTTAGAGGATATGAATATGAAAAGAGAATCACATTGCCTCCAGTCTATACAAGAAAGTTTATCCCTGTCAACAGATCACATATTCCAACGTCTGAAACCGCCCTAAAGTGGCCTCACCTTGAAAGGCTGGCAGATAAGTTACCTCCTTTGCTAGAATGCAAAGTTGGTCTACTTATCGGCTATAACTGTCAACAAGCCCTCCTACCACGCAAAGTTCTTGCAGGCAAAGAGAACCAACCTTACGCACAGTTAACCGATCTCGGTTGGAGCATAGTTGGCGGCTTGCCTCAAGTTCAAGATCATAAAGACGTCATCAGCACAAGTCACAGAGTTATTGTTCGTGAAGAAACCCCTGTGCCACAATCAGCAGTTGAACCCAAACAACATGTTCATTTTGTATGCAACACACAAGTAAAGGAAGTTAGCCCAATTGATGTGATAAAAACGTTAGAACCGGATTTTCGTAAGCACGTAACAGACAACCACCCAGTCTCACAGGAAGACATGTTTAGGTCAAAGGTGACCAAAGGCAACAAACAAAAGAAAAATGGGCACTACAAACTCCCATTACCACCCAAAACAGAAAATCTAGCTTATCAGACCTCAAAAGGTCTAACCGCTGTTCAGCTAAAGGAATCAAACTGGTTGAAAGGCCCCGACTTCCTTTGGAAACAAGATCTTCCAGTCAAAGAGGAAATGTTAGGAGAAGTCGAAAGAACAGATCCCAAAGAAGGTCATACCCACGCAGTGCAGTCGAAAGAAGTGAACCCAGTTCTAGAGCGTTTAACAAAGTTTTCTGATTGGTCGAGAGCTATAAAGGCCATCGCCAGGCTCAAACGATTCATCAAAGAGTTTAAAGGTATTCAACAAAGAACAAACAAAACAACATATCTTGAAGAGAGAAGAGACACAGAAGTATTTATTTTCAAGCTAGTGCAAGGAGAAGCTTTCGTTGAGGAAATACAGAAAATCAAATCCCAGAAAGAAAGTTCTCTACCCAAGCATGACAGACTAAAGCAGCTAGACGCTTTCTTAGATAAGTCTAATGTTCGCAGGGTGGGAGGAAGATTGTCCCAATCAGCCTTACATCATCATGTCAAACACCCCGCAATTCTTCCCAAAGAAGCCCATGTGTCAGCCCTCCTCATCAAGCACTACCATGAACGTGTACATCACCAAGGAAGAGGCATGACTATGAATGAACTGCGTGCAAATGGCATATGGATTTTAGGATGAAGAACTATGGTCTCTTCGCACATCTACCACTGTAACAAGTGTAGAAGGTACAGAAAGGCAACAAACTTCCAAAGGCGAGAGAAATGGCAGAAAGTTTGATGTAACATGCAAGCGAACGACATTGTGACCCTACAAGAGGATAATACCTCAAGATGTAAATGGAAACTAGCTTTAGCAGCAGAGACTCTAGAAAGTTTAGACAGCAGGCTCGAAAAGTGAAACTAAAGACTAGTGAAACTACATTTGACAAAGGAAAACCACCTTATATGAGACTGACACGCACAGTAAATTGATTGACACTCTTTTAAAAAAAATCATATTGAGAACCAATTGGTGATTTTGGTGGGAGTGTAAGAGTCACTGAAATGATTTATGTATTAAAAGAAGAATTAATATTTGTTGTTCAGTAGTTAGAATATTTTGGTTTTGGTTTGTTTAGTTTATGCTTTGAAAGTGTGATTTTTGTGCAGGATGCATTTGTTCTGTTGTGAGGGTTTGTTCTGTTAATGCCGTTGTCATGAGATCTGTGTGAACGAAGGGGAGGGGCTAGATTTTCTGTGCTCCACACCAGAGCCATATAAAGTGAGAGTTGCGACACTTCCATAGAGTTCCGTTGTAAGAATGGAATGCGGAAGTCACGTGGGTCATGGAGGGGGCGATTTGTTCCATGGCTCTGTTTTACAGTCTGACTCTGCCTGCAGTAGCGCTCCGTCGCCGCCAGAGGGCGCAGCTCCACAAGGTTTCCATAGCCGTTGTTTGGAACGATTGACCGCCTGTCGGCGAGTTCAAAGAGTGTCAGAACTCTCTATATATATGGCTCTGCTCCACACACATGAGCGGTTGCCTAGAGACGACAGACGCGCAGCAGCCTTGGTGGTTCACTGACTGAAGAATGTATAAGACTGAAGAATGTATAGGACTGAAGAATGTATATGACTGAAGGTATTTATAATTGTTGTAAATATTGTACATCTGTCAGTCATCCATCCATCCATCCATCCATTTTCTTCCGCTTATCCGGGGTCGGGTCGCGGGGGTAGCAGCCTAAGTAGGGAGGCCCAGACTTCCCTCTCCCCAGCCACTTGGAGCAGCTCCTCTGGGGGAATCCCAAGGCGTTCCCAGGCCAGCCGAGAAACATAGTCCCTCCAGCGTATCCTGGGTCTTCCTCTGGGTCTCCTCCCGGTGGGACATGCCCGGAACACCTCACCAGGGAGGCGTCCAGGAGGCATCCTAACCAGATGCCCGAGCCACCTCAACTGGCTCCTCTCGATGTGGAGAAGCAGCGGCTCTACTCCGAGTCCCTCCCGGATGACTGAGCTTCTCACCCTATCTCTAAGGGAGAGTCCAGCCACCCTGCGGAGAAAACTCATTTCAGCCGCTTGTATCCGAGATCTTGTTCTTTCGGTCATAACCCAAAGCTCATGACCATAGATGAGGGTGGGAACGTAGATCGATCGGTAAATTGAGAGCTTTGCCTTTTGACTCAGCTCTCTCTTCACCACGACAGACCGGTACAGCGCCCGCTTCACTGCGGACGCTGCACCTATCCGCCTATCGATCTCACGCTCCAGTTTTCCCTCATTCGTGAACAAGATCCCGAGATACTTAAACTCCTCCACTTGGGGCAGGACCTCCTCCCCGACCCGGAGAGGGCATGCTACCCTTTTCCGGCTCAAGACCATGGCCTCGGATTTGGAGGAACTGATCCTCATCCCGGCCGCATCGCATTCAGCTGCAAACCGCTCCAGTGAAAGCTGTAGATCACGAGCTGATGAAGCCAATAGGACCACATCATCTGCAAAAAACAGAGAAGCGATTCTAAGGCCACCAAAACGGATCCTCTCAACACCTTGGCTGTCAGTCATGATGTTCTAATATTTTATATGTTTATTTAGAATGTACTGTATAGGACAAGAAAAGTTTGCCTAGGACTTCTTTAGCGACGAGCGGCCACGAGGTATTTTTTGTTAAAGCATGTTTTACTGTTTCACTGTTTTTACTGTTTTACTGTTTTTACTGATTTACTGTTTTACATTTTATTTTGTACTGTCTGTCTTATTTCTGTAGTTTTCACGGCATTCATTAAAGCGCCAGTTTACACCAAAAGGCCGTGTCCGTGTATCGTCAGTTGGAAAACCGTTGTGCAACCATCCTCTCTGCTAATAAAGAATCCGTGCCGGTGTTTCGTCAGTTGGAAGCAGCCACAATATATATATATATATATATATATATATATGATATATATATATATATATANGTGGAGAAAACTTAACAATGTCACAACAGACCAAAATGTAAGTGGAAAACCCGTCGGTCTGCTATCCAGGATAAAGTGAAAGAGGAAGACTCTGACCAGGATGTTATTTTTCATCCATCAGGAATCACTGTAAGTCGTGCTTCGTGTGTGCATGTGTGAAACTGTTAATTGTGTGTGAATTATCAAGAAAAAAAAGAGTGAATTATTGTTCAAGTACAAAGTACAGGTAGTCCCCGATTTACGAGCGTCTGGACTTACGAGGATCCAACTTGATGAGGTTATCATATTTAATAAAAATATGATTTTTTTTAATTATTATTATTTTTTTGTGTTTAAATGTTCTTAATTTCATGTGTACAGCACTTTGTTGCAGCTGTGGTTGTTTTAAATGGCTTTATAAATAAAGTATAATTGTTGTTTTTATGTTTTATTTCAAATTTTAGCGTATTAGCGATCGCTCCCAACGCGCTTCCGGCAGACATAAAACGTGCGGAACTAAGCGGGTGGGGATTACTGTAGACATGCCGGCGAAGAGACCTTCTGCGGACGGGAGCTGCTGGCTTTTGAGGACCGTGCGTCCGATCAGAGGTTGCCTCATACGGATAAAATAGCTGGAAACACTCTGTGAACTTTGTGGATGTGTCTGGACTGGAGCAGCAGCAGCAGATCGCTCAGCAATCGCTCCCAAAGCGCCGCACAACAACATTAGCTCATGGGCTAAGCTAAGGCTAGGCTAAATGCTAAGCGGACCCCGACCAGAACCGAACTGACGGCTGGCGGCCGGGAGCTCGCCTCAATGTCCGGGAGCTCGCCTAAGATGTCGGATGGACACCAGCTAACGTGGAGAAGCAGCTCCGACAGCCTTTTTTGGATGTGCTACACGCTAACGAGCGCTAACGAGAGCAGGCCTAATCTGGTGGGGGCTAACAACAGCTAACGTGGGCAGCTTGTTTGGATGAATGAACACCGCAGAGAAATGGCTTTCGGTAAGTTTATTAAATATTTTTCTGGCTCCAAATGTATGAAGTTAGCATACTAACAGTCCTTCCTTTAAACAGTTTAGACTGCGTGGTGCTGCAGAAAGCTGGGGACCTCGGACGTAACGCGGCAGAGCTAAGAGATGAGAGAAGCTGCGCTCAAAGTAAGAAATAAATTTTTTATACATGTACGGACTTACAAGATTTTCATCTTACGAGAACCTCGTAGTAACGTAACTCGCTCGTAAGTCAGGGACCACCTGTACTCTGCTGTGATGCTGCATAGAGGAGCTGCAGGAGGATGACGTCTGCTTCCATTCCCAACCTGCTGCAGCTGACCTGCTGTCATCAACTTTAGATCTTGTAGTTGTAAAAAGTTTTGTGAGGAGTTTGTAGAGGTGAGCTGCCACCTTATTTTGACTTTTCTCCTGTATTCCATTAGCATAGTGAGGTGATGGGCTTGTGGTTTGGTGAATTTTATTTTTCTTCAGGTAAGAGAAAATACAGTGGTTTGTTTTGCTTGTTGTTTTGGCCTGAAGTTGGTAAGTCAATAATTTCACTATAAAATGACTGTTCTATCATGTGACTTAGTGGCTGTTTGAATGGTACAGAAGGTGGAATCGCCCATAATTAATAGCGTCTCGGTGACTGTTATTGTGCTGGGGTGTAACATCACACAAACACTCCATCCATCTGTTCCTGGCCCAGCCCTTCGCTCCAATTTTAGAACTCAGTGTGGCCCGCAAGTGAAAGTTTGCCCACCCCTGATCTTGTCCCTTCATCCTTCCAAACATCAACCTGAATCAGCAGCTACCAAACAACAACCTGTTCCTCTCTCCACTGATACTCACCTTCTCTGGTTCATCTCACTTCCTGTGGAAACCTAGGACTTTGTCTCTCTCTCCTCTCCGGTTCCTTCTAGAACAAGATCAACCACAAACACAATTTATTATTTATTCCAAACTGAAGAACCACAGATACTCACCATGTCTGTTTTCCCTCCAGCCTTGAACATCATCACCTATAAACAAAAGCACTTACCTTTTTGTATGCTCGACTTTATCTGCTAACTTGTCTGCTAACTTGGGGTCAACATACGGTAGTATAAAATCATGTTGATATCTTTGTTTTTGGTATATATCTGAGCCAAAAATTTGTCTAAAAATATTGGAAAAAATCTATAAGTCTCACCTCTCTATAGGTCGCAGGGCATGCAAATTAGGCAAAAAACTGCGACCTATAGTCCGGAAAATACGGTATGTGTTGCAGATGACTCTCAGCTTCTACCACACCTACCGTAATTTAACTCAGTATCAGTAAAATGACTTGTGGTTTGCTAAACTGATTAGCGGTGACAGCCTTCTTGAATCAGGCTAATCCCAAAAGTTTAATGGACCCACATCTAATGGTTACATTCCAGAGTTTCATTTAATCCATCCAGTGATTTATGAGTTATTTTGATAAACAGATGAATAAGGACACTTGCACAGATTTGTGTATTTTTGTGATCTGACATGTAGAGTAGTATTTAAAGGGTCCTGCCAAAACAACAGCATGTTCCCTGTTGAGACAACGACTGCGATCAAATTTAAAATCCAAGCATAAGATAACCATTTACCAATATGTACTTTATTAAACAACATTCCAATGCTGCTTTTTCATTCAACTTTTATTTATACAGGTTAATCCCACTGAGCTGCAGGGAGTTGTTTACAAGCAATTAAAAGCTAATGTCCCAAATTGTCTAAATTTTATTTCATACGTGAAACTTTGGATTTATTATCTCAATTAAACCATTTATTATATTGTTTTCCAATAAACACAAACGCAGAAATCCGAATCTACACCTTTTAGTGCTCCATGTTGTCCAGAAGCTGCTTCCATTCTGATTAGATCTGTACAAATAATTCAGATTTTTCCTTTAGTTGTCCTCCACATCACCAAGCAGAGTTAACTCCACAGTGTTTCTGTCCGAGCTCTTTTTGTTTTTCATGACTGCAGCCGGCTGAAGAAACGGCCAGTAAAGTTGTGTAATGAGACCAATTCAAGTCCTGTCACTTTGTAGCCTTGTGGAAGCTTGTTTGTTCGAGATTTGCCCTCTTTGGAGCAAGGCGAAGAGCCTTGAAAACATTGGTTCATTTTCAGGCACACAAACAACCCCCTCAAGTGACCTCGGATGAGACTCGGTCCTTGTTTTCAGTGGGACTCTGTAAACAACCCCAGATTGATGCTGCAGAGGAATTTACACAAAACTCTTTTTCCCTTCAGGTGCAATGCAGGGGTCACCAACGTGGTGCCCGCGGGCACCCGGGTGCCCCCAAGGACCATTTGAGGTGCCCCCGGACCTGTTCTAAAAATAGCACAACTCACTACTAAGCTGCATTTAAAATTTCATTTTATTCAGTTGTTATTCTTTTTTTGTATTTATATATATTTTAAAATGTCTATCTTAAAAATATGTTCTTAAAAATATGTTTATTATACATTTTTTTTCAATTTACGCTTTGTTATTTCCGAAGAGTTTATCAAACTGGTGCCCTTTGTATGACTCCGTACCCACGAAGTAGCTCTCAGTTTCGAAAAGGTTGGTGACCCCTGGATTAAGGTTTACCCAGTCATGGACTGTGGGTGAAAACACACAGAGCTAGTTTAGATGTACCTTCTTGTTTTCTGTCTGCATGCTAGCTTTGATGTCATCAGTGTTATCAAACTTTCTATTCAATAAAAATGTACTTCTCAAAATCTCAAGATTTTTCTTCATCTTCAGCCAGCAAATAAAGAACTGTCAAACTGACACGGACTAAAGGACTGGATCAAAACAGCGATCTGGAAGGGGGGCGCACTAGGCTGACAGAACAGCTCAACGTAATTAACAAGAAATGGCCAAAGAGGAGAATTACCTCAGAATCATGTAGAACATTCCAGAATTTCTGCAAAAGCTCGTGACAGAAATGAAAGCAGCTGGAATTTAAAAAAAAAACTGTCCTACAGGCCATGATGTGTTAAACAACATGTTTGATGGACTACAAAACTGAAAGATGGTACTCCTTTGTTAAGAAAAAAGTTCAGCATAAGCATTTGAGAACAGCTTTCCAAAGAGCATCAGCAACATCCGAAGGAAACACACTGTGAGTAAAACCACTGACACCATGAGTGGCAAGTGAGCTGATCACTCTGCAGCCTTAATTTGGGTTTATTTATTTATTCATTCATTTCATTTCAATTTAAAACACAAAGACAATTTCAAAAATAAAAATAAAAAACATAAAATGAAAGGAAGCAGAAGAAGAAAAAAATCTTTATTATATCTGCTCCTTCTTAAACAATCAATTCAAAATATCAATTCAAACAATAATCATCAATACATAATACAACAATAAATAAATATCAAAATTTACAGTTTATAATTAATTTGATATTTAACAAACTTATATGTATCTTTTCAACAAAATAGTCTTAATCTTTTTCTTAAATATAAACATTGACTCCATTTTTTTTACATCATTTTCCAAACTATTCCATAAACCTATTCCCTGTATTGAAGTAGACCGAACATAAATTTCTGTTCAAGTCTAAAAGTGTTAAAAGACTACTTATGACATTTCACAGGAGGTTGTCTTGAAACACAGCAATAAAGGCTACTTAAAATCAAAAAAGGCGTTCAATACAGAACAACTGGACTTTATTTGTAACAGAAGACGTTTCGCTTCCCATCCGGGGAGCTTTATCAATTCAATGAGCAGACTGTGAGAGAGTGAAGTTATAAAACAGGCTGAGCCACTGACACACACCAACCTATGTACATTGGAAGCTAACACACACACATACTTGGGATAACACGTACCTGTGACCCATTCAAAGTTCAGTGTGTGGAAACAGAGCTTACAGAAAACACACACACATCTTACTGTATGTAAATTGACAAATCACACCTCACACATTGATAGCAGGGACCTCTCAAAATCTTGTTAGTCTAATTCACAAACGAGGCTCCTCTGTTCTCATCAGGTGCGAAACGTCTGGGAATCAACCCCAGGGCCGCACCATAAGTTTTAGAAAGTTGGAATCTGAGACCTCCTCCTCTGTTTAACGATGGTTTCTCTCGTTTTACATAAATCGCCTCCTTCACACCCCTCTCAAACCACCTGTGCTCTCGGTCCAAAATATGTACATTCTGGTCCTCAAAAGAGTGTCCCTTGTCCGTGAGGTGGAGGTGAACAGCTGAGTTTTGTCCAGAGGAGGTTGCTCTCCTGTGTTGGGACATTCTTCTGTGGATGGGCTGCTTGGTTTCTCCAATGTAGAGGTCTGGACAGTCCTCGCTGCACTGGACTGCGAACAGAATGGTGTAGTGTACCAAGCAGTTTACAGGAGGCCGGGCAGCGACAGAGTCAGTTCGAGCAGAGGAGGCTTTTTTCGGACAAATGAGCTGGAAACGGTCGGTGGACTCTCTGGAAGGGTCCCCTAGCGGACAAAAGTGGTACTGCACTATTTTTTTGCCAAAATGAAAAACGGTTGTATCCGAGTCAAAAATTGGTCTAAAAATATACACCTCTTCATAATACAGAATTTAGAGAGTCAATAGTTATTCAGTGAGGTGGGGGGGTCGCCTCCCATCACTAAAGGTAGAACAAAGGCTGTTTTCCAAATGTTTGAAACAGTATTTTGGCTTATGGACAGGTTAAAGATGTGAGACACCATATGCAATTATGTGTGTGACCAGCCTTAAAAAATAAGGAGGAAAGTCATTGTGGCATGCAGATTTTCTAGAGTCTAGACCAGAGGTCTGCAACCTTTAGGATCAAAAGAGCCATTTCTGCCCCTTTGTTCACTAGATTAAATGTGTCCAGAGCTGCAAAACTCACTGCAGTTGTCATTATCAACTGGTGGCCCATGGCCCACTTTAAGTTTGTTAGAGGGAGGTTTTCTGGCCAGTAGGCGTTAAGTTATAAAACTAAAAACATCTAATGATTGTTAACATTTATTGATATTTTTCCAGTTTGAGACTAAAGAAAAGACTGGATTCCATCCATCCATCCATCCCATTATCTTTACTTGCTTTTTACTTTCTGGGTTGTGGGGGATCACTGGTGCTCATATCCAGGTTGCAAGTCTATCACAGAAGGCTGGATTCTTGTAAAAGAAAAAATATATATATTTTGTAAAACAAACAATGAACAGTTCAGGCTTATGTGTTGTTTTTTTAATTGTAGAGAAATTGAGTATCATACTTTAAAGAAGAAAAAAAAGCATAAAGTTAAAGGAGTATAATTTACTCTATGTATTTGTACTAGTGTCCACATATTTGCAAATGAAATGACAGAAAAACAGCTCAAAACTAGTCATTTTTTGTTGTGGGTATAACATCCTATAAAATTCAGTTTCATGTTAGTTTTGGTCGAAGCTTGAAAGAGCCGCTGTTGCAGACCCCTGGTCTAGACCCTTCAACAATTTATGAACCTCATTAACAGAAAACAGTGAAAATGAAAAGGTGTGGTTTACTGAAAATTGACTTGTAGGAGATATGTGATTTGTAGATGTTTGCTTAAAGGGGAAGTGGCTGATTTTCCATTAGTAACTGTGGCAAATAAAGAAGTAGAAGCAATGAAATGTCTCTTGAAATAATTCAGGATCTCGTGTTTATTTGACACATGAGAAGTTGTAGAGGTAGATCAGATGAATGAGAGCTGCCAGAAAGTGATTTGATGTTTTTTTTTAGAGTCTTTTAGGGTCATTTTGATCTTTGGAGGTCTGAGATAGGAAGTATTTATGTTTTGCGGCATTGATTGAAGCTATATTGATTCTGCAGCTGTCAAAAATGCAACAAATCAGTGTCTGAGCCAGACTGTCTTGCTGTTGCCCAAAGCTGATCTCTCATAGGAGGTCAGCTAACTCAGGAGGTTCTTCCTTGTTTGCCTTAATGACCCCTTTGGTTTCAAACTTGAACACAGTTTATTCTCACAAAAATTACTAAGCATTCAAGCTTTAATAAAAGTTTCATTCTCACCTACTCCATTATTCAAAAATACACTCCAGCTTTGATTCAATAAAGCCAACAGCAGTCCTTTCATAACAAAGGCAGACACATCAATGCCATGATTTTGTCCTCATCTCGTCTCTGCACTGTTTCATTCTTTGCTATCTCAGTCAAGAGTTGGCAAAGAGAGTGATGATATTTCACTCTCCTGTCTCAGGTGTGAAGATTAAAATATCTATTATGATGAAATCATAAAAGATGTATGTCAGACAGATTTTTTATTTTTTTTTGCGTTTAAATAGAATAAAGCATGAATACGTCAGTCAGTATTACAGACCTTTGGGGTTAAAGTTGATAGAATCTGATAGTGTCACTTGCTAAAAACTTTATGAACACAGTGCTTTTGGTTGACAAAATTATAGATTAAAACTCAGACAGACTAAAATGTTGGCTTCTGAAAATAGCGAGAAATAAAGGTATATGAACAAATGTAAGCTAAAGGCAAACATTTCTCTGCAGCATGCAGTTCAGACTTGTATGCTAACATTGGCCCTCATGCACGAACATGTTCGTATTTTTATCCTAAATTTCTCCTACTTTTGTTCGTACGAAGCGTTCGTACGAACATGCCACGTCAGATTCAACAAACTCTTCTATCCTCAGGAAAAGTGTGTAAATGAGCTGCGTACTATGATGAATCCCACCTGTTCTATTCACCTGCGCGTGCACGCGGAGAGGTTATTTACATAATTCCCACCCCTCAAAACACCATATAAGGCTACGTTTCCTGCCTCAGAGGCAAAACGTGTTCGTTCATAAAATGACAGCGAAAAGTAAAAAGAAGAACTCTACCGGTGCGGAGATTGAAGTTCTGCTCTCTGAGGTCAAGAAAAGAAAATCTGTCCTTATTAGCAGCGTCACTCATGGGAGTAAATGACCAACTAAAGCCAAAGAATGTTTGTTTATAAGAAATGTGGACCTTAAAATATACATGCGTCCTGGTGGCCCACTGGGTAAAGCATTGCACCGCTTATCGAGACCTCGTGGGTTCGATTCCCACGAGGTATGACTATTTTTTTTTCCTTCTTTCTTTAGATTATTTATTCATTCCAGATTAAAAAGACTTTATGCTTCATTTCTTGTTGTATTGTAAATAGTTTTCTTGTGTTTTTTAAATCTGGAATGAATTAAAAGGAGAGAAAAAAACGTTGTCCCATGTGGGACTCGAACCCATAAAGTTCGGAACTGTGACACAACGCTCTACTCATTGAGCTATCTGACAGTTATGACTGTAACAGGAGGAGGTCAATCTAAAGTCTGCGTTACAGAAGTCTGCGTTACCGAGACAAATTACACTTAAATTAATTGTTGGTTTCAGTTTGAGATCTTCATATTGATATTGTAGTGTTAGAAAACGGCATTGATAACAAATTGATTTTAATTTAAATACTTTAATCCGTTAGTCATTATTACATTTAAAATTATAATTCGACTTCAAACAGAACCTATTGTCAAGAACAATTGTGGTGCGTGACTTTTTTAAACTCTAAATATTTTCTAAATAACGAAATATGAAGTTATTAGTGGAGAAATTCCGTCTGGATGACAGCAGACTGACGCTCCTAAAATATACGACAGGTCCGGACCACTCGTAAATTTTGTTCGTATCTGAAAAAAATCGTAGGATACGAAAACATTGTTGAATGCCACAAATGATCCTAAATCACTCGTACGCACAGTTTAAGAACTAATCTGTGCGTACGAACGGTTCGTGCATGAGGGCCATTGTCACATAGTAGCTACGTTTGAAACTTCAAACAATGTGTCAAGCATTGGTCATTTTGTGAAACAGTTCAAAGAATCTCTACACATCACACAAAAGACAGTTCAGTTGTTGACATGTCAGTTTGGACAGCACAACACCTAAGTTGCCTCACAGCAGGAAGGTCTTGGGTTCAATTCCTGGGTTTAGATCTGGGGGTCTTTCTGTGTGGAGTTTGCATGTTCTTTCTCTGGGTACTCCGGTTTCTTCCCACAGTCCAACACATGCATGTTAAGCTGCCATCAGGCCATGGCTAAAGAGATTTATGAAATCACTATGATTTGCCTGTTTAAATAAAGGTCAGTAAATAAATTGTACCTAATAGTTAAAAGCTGTAGAGCTAATGGATGATGCTAACGGTAAAGAACGCAACATAATTGATGATGATTTGTAACTGTGGAAAAAACAATTTGTGAATTTTTGGATTTGAACTTTGAGCAGTTTACACATAAACAGCTAACATCACAGTGATATATTAAAATGCAGCTTGATTTGTAACATTTGCTTTTTTTAATACATAGTTCTAGAGTATTTTTAGTAGCTTTTCATCAATTTTTGTACTGCACTCCTTGCCTGCTCAATAAGGAATACATTCCTGTTAGCTATGCTGAAGTCAGTTTTTGTTGAAAGACTGTCACCCACTGCCTGCATTTTGGACGACCTAGCCCCGGCTAAAGCTGTACTTGACAATGTCCACAATTTTAGCGTTTTATGAATGAGAAAAAAGTTGCGTGCACTGCAGACTGTTATTGTAGCCAGGTAGAAAGCGCGAGTATGTTGTGTGCAACAACAGCTATTACTGTAGCTGGTCACGCTGCTGTTAACGCTACAGACAGAGAAGAAGAAGTCGAGCGTGCCACCTTTAAAACAGAAGAAGAAGGAGTGCTTCACAAGCTTATTGTCACCACCAATGGAGATCTGTGAACCGATTTATTTTGTTTGAACTAGGCTGATCCTTGCCATGATAAATGTTGGGTTCGTGGTAGGAAATGTTACTTGAGTTGTCAACTGTGTTCAGGTAAAAAATAAATAAATAAATAGAGCTGGGCTGTGTTTTACTAAATATGAATTCAATTCAGTGTATTTAGTGTCAAGTCACAATAGAAGTGGTCTCAGCGCACTGAACAGAAACATTCATATACTGTACATTTTCTTCTTCTTCCCTTTTCTCATCTAAGCAAAATATTATTCTGAATAAGAATAAAAGGACTGCGCTTATATCGAAGCAGCTTCATACACACTGTCCATCTTTCGGTCGCTGTACGTACATGTTTAACAAGATGGTTAAACTCTGCTGTCAGTCTGGACCCATCTCTACATCCTGAGGACTTCATCAGCTCCTTCTATCACACCTGCACGACGATCATGGACTCCATCGCTCCTCTCAAACAGGCATCTTCAAAAAACAGACCATCACCATGGCTCAACGAAACGACGCGAGCTCTTCGACAACGTTGCAGACAAGCAGAGCGAAAATGGAAGCGCGACCGACTTCATGTATCTCAGGGAATACTGAGAGACTGCCTCTGTGAGTATCATAATGCTGTGAAACAGGCCAAGTCACAGTACCTCTCCAACTTAATCTCCACCAGCTCCAACCGGCCGAGGACGCTTTTCAGCACACTCCAGTCTGTCATCAATCCATCTGTCAATGTTCTGAAAACTGCCACACAGTCTACCTGCGATGACTTTCAGAGCTATTTTGTCAACAAAATAGACTCTATCAGACAGAACATTGTCAGTTCATCCAACACCATCCTGTCATGTACCTCTACAATAACCACTGCTGTTTTTGACCAGTTTGATCTCGTCTCACTGCCTCAACTCACCAAGGTGGTTCAGCAGATGAAACCAACAAACTGTTCTCTGGACATCATTCCCTCTAAAATGTTCAAACAATGCTTTGATGTAATTGGTCCTTGTGTTTTGTCATTTATCAACAGCTGTCTAACTTCAGGTTTTGTGCCATCTGCTTTCAAACATGCTGTGGTCAGGCCTCTTCTAAAAAAACCAGGCCTAGATCCTACAGCTCTCTCTAATTTCAGGCCAGTTTCCCATCTGTCATTTCTATCAAAGGTCCTAGAAAAGATTGTTTTTATTCAACTTCAATCTTTTCTAGAACTCAACAACCTGTTTGAAAAATTTCAGTCAGGTTTTCGAGCTCGTCACAGCACTGAATCTGCACTGCTCAAAGTACAGAATGACATTCTTCTGTCCCTGGATGCAAAAAACCCTGCTCTGCTGGTGATGTTAGACCTCTCAGCAGCTTTTGACACCGTCGACCATCAGGTACTAATCAACCGCTTGTCTCAGCAGGTTGGCCTCCAGGGAGCTGTGCTTGAGTGGTTCAAATCTTACCTGTCTGGGAGAACTTTTTCTGTCATGATAGGCGATCTGTCCTCCTCTTCATCAACCCCTCTGACCTCTGGCGTACCACAGGGATCTATTCTAGGGCCAGTCCTCTTCTCTCTTTACATGCTGCCATTAGGATCAATCATTGCACGTCATAACCTGTCTTTTCACATGTATGCAGACGATTTACAAATCTATCTGCCAGTCACTCCCAACCCCTCACTCAGTTCAAACACTCTTGTCAACTGCTTAAATGACATTAAGCACTGGCTCTCTCAAAACTTCCTCCACCTAAACACAGATAAAACTGAATGCATTTTGTTTGGTGCACCTGATGACACCAGCAACATCCTTCCCAGTCCCAGTGTTGGTTTTCCCCTCCCCCACTTCAACTCGGTGGTCAGAAATCTTGGAGTGCAGCTTGACTCCAATTTAAAGTTTGATAAACAGATCAGTTCTGTTGTCAAGACCAGCTTCTTTCAGCTCCGTCTGCTCTCCAAAGTCAAGTCATTTCTTAGTCGTGGTGATCTGGAGAAGGCCATCCATGCCTTTGTGACCTCCAGACTTGATTATTGTAATGCTTTGTATCTTGGCATTAATCAATCCTCCATCTCCCGTTTACAGCTTGTACAGAACTCTGCCGCGCGCTTTTTGACCAACACACGAAAATATGAACACATCACTCCTGTCCTGTCCTCTCTACACTGGCTCCCAGTTCAGTTCAGGATACAGTTCAAGTTGCTGCTGTTTGTTTTCAAAGCTCTGAATGGACTTGCTCCCCTCTACATCTCAGAACTTCTGAAAGTCCATCAGCCTGGCAGGGACTTACGATCTGCCAGTCAACACCTGCTGGAAGTGCCTCGCTCGAGGTACAAGCAATGGGGAGACCGGTCATTTTCTGTCGCCGGCCCAAAAGCCTGGAACAGCCTCCCCCTTGAGCTGCGTGCCACCTCCGATCCGACTCTGTTCAAAACCAAATTGAAGACCCACTTGTTCAAAAAAGCTTTCAGTGTGTAACTTTTATTATTTTGTATTTTAGTATGTAGCATCTTTATTTCAATTGCATTTTTATTTCCACTTGTTCAAAAAAGCTTTCTGTATGTAACTTTTATTACTTGTGTTATTTTAGTATGTAGCATTTTTTATTTCCATTGCCTTCTTTTATCGCTGTGGTTTCTTATTCTATTTTCATTGATTTATTGTTCCCGTTTATTCTTCTTTTTATCCTGTTAAGCACCTTGGTCAATGCAAGGCATTGTGGAAGGTGCTATACAAATAAAGTTTATTATTATTATTATTATATGTTCTCGCTGTACCTCGGTGCAATGACAATAAAGTTTATTCTGATTCTGATATAAAGTCAGTTAATGGTTAACAGTTAATTAGGGGCGGCCGTGGTGTAGTGGTAATGGCAGTCGACCCCTGATCGGAAGGTTGGAGGTTCGAATCCCGCATCCGCCCACCATGTGTCGTTGTGTCCCTGGGCAAGACACTTAACCCAGAGTTGCTCCCGGTAGGTCTGGATGGCGCCTTGCAAGGCAGGCTACCACTACCGGTGTATGAATGTCTGAATGAATGGGTGGATGGCTGGTATTGTAAAGCGCTTTGGGGCTCCTCACAGGGGGCTGGAAAGCGCTATATAAATAAGCTCCATTTACCATTTACCATTAATAACATTATTTATCTGAATTTTTCTGAATTTTTATTGTTCTGTATTGTATTGTATTGTTCTGTATTGTTCTGTATTGTTCATCAGGCAGTCAGAATGCTAAACACTCTGCCTGCTCTGCCTCCCCTCCCATTTGAACTGCCTTAACACAAAAAACTTTCTCACACATTACCACTCAACACAAAGTTTTTAACACTGGACTCTGTGTCATCAAACGGGTTATTCACTAAACTCTCGGTCATGTGCTCATTCAGTTTGCACTACTTCTCATATTTGCACTAATGTTTGTATTACATTACTGCCTATAGTCATACTACTGTTTACATTCACTGTTTACATTTATTAATACTGTTTACATTTATTATTACATTTATTACTACTGCTTTACATTTATTACTACTGTTTACATTTACACTACTTTTATCTACACTACTGCAGATACATATACAGCATTCTCTGACTAGCCTTATCTAAGGATGCCAAATGTGCCTTATGTGCCTTACTGCATATGCCACTTTGCCTCTATACCAACATCAACTACCTCATACATATACTGTGTACATTAACTTATATGCTGCTGTGCCACTCTTTGCAAATGTCAATGCTAGAACCTTCAGTTTATTTTATAGATATACTTTTTATACTACTATGAAAAAACTCAGGACAGTATTACACTTTTATTATTTCATTTTATGCTTATGTTCATTGGGTGTTTGGTGTTTTAGGGGTGTTTGGTGTTTCAGTGTTGGTGTAAATTTTCATACTTTTATACTATTATGAAAAAACTCAGGACAGTGTTACACTTTTACTATTTTATGCTTATGTTTATTAAATGTTTTAGTGTTTAGATGGTTACTGTTGCACCGAGGGACTGAGAGAAACGCAATTTCAATCCTGTGTATGTCCTGTACATATTGCAGTTCTGACAATAAAGTTGACTTTGACTGAACGCCTTTTTTGATGTTATTTATCAGAGGAGCAGACAGATTGCTTTCAGTTTTTACTTCTTCACAGTCCCCCATCCTAAGCGAGCACATGATGACCCAAACCAAGCCTTTGTTAATGCACAGATAAACAAAAGGCAAGACAAGAGCTAAATACAGTATAAGGATTTGGGAATTTCATCAACTAAACTAGAGGCAGTTTTTGAGTGACAAGATGAAATAAGTGGAAGAGCAAATTGGTATAAAAGCATGTCACTAATTTGAGGAAAAGTTCTTGTGTTTTAAGTATTTCACTCTACTATTTTCTGTGGGGAATGGTGGCACAGAGGATAAAGGTGAGCCTGTGATCAGACAGTTTTTGGTTCAACTCCCCGTACCGACAAGATCAAAATGTGTGTGGGAAAGGTGAAACAGCCACACCTGTGTCCACCCTCATTTACCCCACACTGGGCCCTTGAGCAAGACCCTTAACCCCCCCCATCTGCTCCTCCAGATGCCCTAGACAGCAGCTCTCTGCTCCACAAAGAGGGCTGTGGTAGCTCGGTGGTCAGTGATTGCGTCAGGAAGGGTGCCCAGTGTAAAAACAATCACTAAGTCTTTGTATGAGTTAGTTCACTGTCACGACCCTTGAAGAAGGGAGAAGCCAAAAGAAGACATTTTTTTACTGTTATCTGTACATAATAATAATAATAATAATAATAATAATAATAATAATAATAATAATAATAATAATAATAATAATAATAATGAATTTAGTTTATAACGCACTTTTCATTAATGAAAATCTCAAAGTGCTACAAAGTGCAACAAAATTAAAGGTCAAATAAAACAAGTGATAAAACAAGTAAAACCAATAACAGTATCAACTAAGATCAAAGATAGAATCATGAGGAGGCAGAGTAGGCTCGCTTAAAAAGAAAGGTCTTCAACCCGCTCTTAAAGTCAACCAGTGACTGTGGAGCTCTCAGGCAGTCAGGAAGAGAGTTCCATAGGCGGGGGGCAGCCACACTGAAAGCCCGGTCTCCCATGGTCCTTAATTTGGTTCTCGGAATGTGAAGGAGATTACTGTTCTGTGACCGTAGAGACCGGGTGGATGAATATGGAACAAGAATGTCCTTTAGATAATCTGGTGAAGTTCCGTGTAAGCATTGATGTGTAATGAGAGCAGTTTTGTACTGAATTCTGTAGGCGACAGGAAGCCAATGAAGGTTATGGAGAATGGGCGTAATATGTTCAAATTTACGAACTCTCAACAAAATCCTTGCTGCACTGTTTTGAATATATTGAAGCTTCTGAAGGTATTTACCAGGGATTCCAATAAACAGGGAGTTGCAGTAGTCGAGTCTGGAGGAGACAAAAGCATGGACGAGCTTCTCAGCATCAGAAAAAGTTAGGGATGGGCGAAGTCTGGAGATGTTTCGAAGATGGAAAAAGCAGGTTTTAAACAGAAGCTTAATGTGATTTTCAAATGTAAGATGAGAGTCCATTTTAACTCCAAGATTTGTAACAGAGGTGGAGAGGGGGATGTCTTGTCCAGAAAAGGAAATTGTTGTTATAGTTGATGTTTGTACCTGGTGAGGGGTGCCAATCAGTATGGCCTCAGTCTTGGAGCAGTTTAATTGAAGAAAGATCTGATTCATCCATGTCCTTATTTCCTCCAGGCAGGTAGAGAGGGCAGTGAGTGAAGATGGAGATGACAATGGGGAAGATGAGGATGCTCCAGTCCTGATGTAAAGCTGTGTATCGTCGGCATAGCAGTGAAAAGAATTGTTGAACTGATTAAGAATTTGACCTAAAGGCAGCATGTAAAGAGAAAACTGAAAGTTATGCACCATAACTCATGTTCCCTGAAGGAAGGGAACGAGGTGCAACATACTTGCTATGGGAATTGAGCCCCCGCGCGATTACCTGAAGGAATACATTCACGCCTTTACGACATGGTCGTCAGCGTCGCGCCAGAGGCCCCGCCCTCTGTGCATTTAAGCGACCGACGCCCGTCCATCTTTCTCAAAAATTGCACTTCACCGAGCTTTCAGCATTGAAAAGGGCCAGATATGTTGCACCTCGTTCCCTTCCTTCAGGGAACATGAGTTATGGTGCATAACTTTCAGTTCCCTTTCAGTTTGGTCTCTCGGTGCAACATACTTGCTATGGGAACGTAATTCATTCACGCCCTTGAAATGCTCAGCAAAATGCATGTGAGAACCTCCGTCCTAAGAGACGGGCATCTCCCAGCTGCTTACTACAAGGGATGCAGAGAGCAGATGCCAAGAGGAAAAAAGCCAAATGTGAGAGACATCCACATGATGTCTCACATGGCCATGTATACAACACCAATTAGAGACAGCCTAAGCGTGCTCCAGTAGTGTGAGTACTCATCAACTCCTGTTTCCCTTTGAGCATTCTGAGGGACAGGAGGAGCAATGTTTTCTTTTTTTTTCTTTTTATGGCACGACTGACAAGTGGAGCCCATCCTGATGTTGGAGATCAGTTAAGGAGAGGGGAAACCCTTCCATTATACCATACCATACCATACCATACCATTTTATTTATAAAGCACTTTAAACAGGAACAAGTCCACACCAAAGTGCTGAACAAACAAACAAGCAACAGGCATCACAGACAATGAAGTACAACACAAAAAACATAAAAACATTGCAGATCATAAATAAAACGATCAAATACAAATCAGCTGGTGTTGAAAGCAACGGAATAGTACAGGTAGTCCCCGACTTACGAGCGCTCTGACCTACGAGGTTCCGGACTTACGAGCTGGCGAATTTTTGGAAAAAACGCAAAAAATACCGAGTTTTTCTGTGTTTTTTCACCACAGTTCGTTAGCTAAACATGTGGACACACGTTTCCGATCATTTTTATGCACTCGTAAGCAGTTTTTCGATGAAAAACGAGTGTTTGTAGTCGCGCTAGCAAAACCGTTCCAACTTACGAGCGAAATTCCGGACTTACGAGACACGTGGCGGCCGTTCCAAGTTACGAATTTTCGCTTTACGAGCGCCTCGGAGGAACGGAACTCGCTCGTAAGTCGGGGACTACCTGTAGTGAGTTTTTAACCGGGATTTGAAAACTGAGAGGGAGGGGGCCTGTTTGATGAGCAACGGTAACTCGTTCCAGAGTCTTGGGCCTGCTACAGAGAAGGCCCTGTCTCCTCTGCGCTTAAGGCGAGTTTCTGGAACTCTTAAGAGTACCCGGTCCTCAGACCTCAAAGCACGTGGAGGGACATATGGGTGTATCAGATCTGAGAGATAGGCGGGGGCGAGACTGTTCAGTGATTTGTAGACATACATGAGAATTTTGAACTATATATATATANATATGTATATATATATATGTATATATATATATGTATGTATATATATATATATATATATATATATATATATATATATATATATATATAAAATCACACACACACAGTACCCCCAACTCCTGTAAAGATATATCGGTGTTTATTTGTTCAATGTGATTAATCAAAACCAGTTAAATGTGATCATTGGTGCTCTTTATTAAGAAAATCAACATGTCACATTTCAGGAACTGATTATTATAGACACATTAAATGTTCACTAATGAATATTTCTATATTTATCATCACAGTAATAGTGTTACACACATTATTAGTTGTTAACACTCAAAATTAGTGTTTACCTATACTGTAACCTAAACATTTAAGGAATAAACATTTTTATTAATCACTTTAAAAGTTATAAATGTTGTCTTTGGTGCATGTTTGCTTTCCAAATATATGTCCAAATGTCATTCACACGGTGTGTGTGAATGACAGGCATAAAACACTTTGTAAAACGGTGCTTTATGAAGTTCAGTCCGTTTCCTTCTATCAGTTGACCGGCAGTTCTGCCACATCCAATATGGCGGCCGCTCTGACGTACCGCCGCTACGGACCAGCCCACTCAACGAGGCGTCCACTAACTGCCTCACCAGTTCTCTGTTGGGATCGCCCTGGCAGATGACAATAGCCAATCAGTGATGGAGAAAGGTCAGAGGAGCTTTGCTATGAAATAATGATGAATGATTGTTTGAAATTCATTTAATAGTTAACTCAGAAACCGCCGATCTGACTCCAAATCCGCCCAAATTATCACCACCCGCCCGAAGCTATTTTTAGCCGCTAAGTAGAGAGTGAAAACCGCCCAAATGGCGGTAAACCGCCCAATCTGGTAACACTGGTTCCAACCTTGCCTGGACACGTTCCAGGGCTCCCCCAAAGAGTCCCGATGACTCGATCGGGTGCTGTAGGAAAGTGGTCCTCTGGTTCTCCGGGAGGTCCGACAGTGTTAGCCAAAGATGGCGCTGGGCGACAACTATTTCTGCCATTGCTTTGCCCTGGGAAATAGCTACTGTCCCCATCATGCTGAGCACGAGGTCAAAGGCACGGCGGGCCTCTTCTATGGCCTCAGTTGCGGCCTGTTCGTCCTTTGTTACCTGGATATCCTGTAGTTTTTCTGCCAGGTACGCCTAAACCATGCTCGACGCATTCATTGCGCGAGCCGCGAGGCCTTGGGCCTTGTAGCACTTCTCGAGTTGTTTCTCCGAAGCGTGGCCGGCCCTGCTGGGTAGTGTTGGTTTCATCCCCGTGGCTGTGGGGGCCAGGTGAGCCGCCAGAGACTCCTCTATCGGGGGTGCACTGGCGAGGCCCAGAGCCTCCATTCCCGCGATATTCAAGAGGCGGGACAATGGCAGCATGATGGGAGCCTTGGTTTCCGCCCAGGAGCATTTGAGTTCCATGAGAAAGTCCAGAAAAATTGGCATCTTTTGCGACGTTGTCGGTTGCTTCGCGTAGAAGTAGCTTCCCGCCAGTCTCGTAACTTGTTGGCGAGGCGTGGGGTCTGGCCACGTGACCTGCAGGGCATCAGCGGCCCTGTGGCACAGGTCGAACAGAGCGGGTACCGACAAGTCCGGTTCCGGAAGATTCTGCGCCAGGTTCTGGGAGGAATGAGCAATTTCTCCCTTGTCACCGTATTCGGCGCCTATGTCGGACACTTCTGGCGTTGAGTCCTCGACGGCAAGTGAGGAGTCCGACGCATTGTCCTCTCCGACTCGGCCATTGCACTCCAGGTCCGTTTTCGGGCTCCGGTTTGGGAGCAGGCAGGTTCGTGCGGCGTGCGACCTTCATCGCCGCGGTCCTTGCCATAGATTTGGCCAACATGTCCGTGCGGCGTTTCCTCACTGTGGCTGTCATTTGACGATAGTGGGGGCAGGAGTCGGGGATTCCAGCGCTTTCCTCGCGTGTAGGATCCCTAGGCAGACAGGACAGGCCTCGTGGGTGTCCTTTGCCGAGAGGAAGTAGCCGCATCTGCTGGGGCATGGGCGCGAGCGAGGAGTCGTCGTCCTGGTTTTCTTCTTCTTTGTCCTCCGCTTTCCCTTCTCGGGAGCCATGTCCGGAGACGAGAAGAGTAGAAGTTGGTCCTAGTTTCCTTTTGTTCGAAGCCGTCTTCTCCGTTGTCTTGCTTTCGCTGGTAGACTGCTAGAGATTAGCAGACGGTTGTGACGCAGTTAGCGCCGTCGAGCGAAGCTGCGGAAGAGAAGAAAAACTTTGGGTAAGTAGAAAAATGCTGGACTAGCTTTCGCCAGCCCAGCAGTACGCAGGAAAATTTCTCTGTACGCTCAGTGTAGGGAGCAAGCTCACCTCAATCAAGCGACGCGACAACAGAGAGGTCCCGCGATGTTCAGGTGTTTAAGCGAGGTGAAGGGCGAAAAAGAGAAAGATGGACGGGCGTCGGTCGCTTAAATGCACAGAGGGCGGGGCCTCTGGCGCGACGCTGACGCCCATGCCGTAAAGGCGTGAATGTATTCCTTCAGGTAATCGCGCGGGGGCGCAATTCCCATAGCAAGTATGTTGCACCGAGAGACCAAACTGAAAGGGAACAGCAGGGGTCCCAGAACTGACCCCTGAGGGACACCACAGGAGACACAGACTGACTGGGACGTGGCATTGCCAAGACTAAGGGCCGAGGCAAAGCTGAGCGTTCTCCACATATGCTGCTCTACGCGCGCATTCTGTGCGCACGCGTTCACGGGCAGAGCTCCTTTCTTTCTCACATTAAATGCTCGCGTTCTCGCTCCAAATCCTTGTTGTAATGTGATCAGCTGCGCGCAGAGCAGGACAAACTGAGGTCGCTGATTGGTCACTTGCTGACACGCCTACTGAAATGATTGACAGCTCAGTGATACAAGCGCTGGCTTTGCTCCAGACGAGCAGCTGTTCGCTCCGCTGCTGCTGCTGCGGTCTTTCTAACTTTATATGTTAATATAAACTTCTAAAAAATAAAAATAAAAACAGGGAGCGCTATTCCAGCTGCTCACAGCCCACCAGGAAATAGTTAAAACATCGCGCTGCCAGGTAGGACATGAATTCATTCATTTCAGTCATGGAGTGAACGGAGGATGAAGCGATTACTTGACTTTAGGCAAAAAAACAAAAGAAAAGGCCCGATCAGCGATAAAGAAGAGGAATTTAATTCATTTGTGTGTCATACAAAACAGTCCGCCACCAGGGCAGTTTATTGTGAGACACCGCGCAAGCGTGCGCGGTCGTAAAAAAAGAGCTTTGCGCGTTCGCGCGAGCGTTCAAAAGGCTTGTGCAACGGCGCACGCACGGCGCACGCACGGCGCACGCACGGCGCTCACACAGCGTGGCGCCGCGCTCGGTCCAGCGCGCAGCTATGCCTCGACCTTAACACACTCCTGCCTATTGGAGAGGAAAGATTTGAACCAGTCCAGGACAATGTCACAGAGACCGACCTCCACATGAAGACAGTGGAGGAGGATACTATGGTCCACAGTGTCGAAAGCTGCAGTGAGGTCAAGGAGGACAAGGATGGAAGGAGAACCAGCGTCGGCAGCCATAAGGACATCATTGGTAACTCTCAGTAATGCAGTCTCAGTACTGTGAGCTGCTCTGAATCCAGACTGGAACTTCTCATACAGGGAGTGTTGCTGTAGGTGGTCCTGCAGCTGAGTAGCAACTGCTTTTTCCAAATTAGATTTCTTCAGAAGAGGCCTAATGATGGCAGTTTTTAGAGGCAGTGGAACATGACCAGATTGTAGAGACTTATTTATTATTTGTGTGATTAATGGGCTTATTGCAGAGTGATTGGATTTTATGAGAGATGAGGGGAAGGGATCCAGGGCGCAGGATGAAGGCTTCATTTTCTTGATGAAGGCCTCCACCTCACTTTGAACAACTTCATCAAAGCTGCTCAGGGTCCCAGAATGCAGGAGGGTAGATGGCACACTAAGATCAGGGAGATTGTGGAGCTGAGATCTGATAGTGTCAACTTTATTTTTAAATGACAAAAGGAGCAGGTCGCATTTTTGAGCAGAGTCTTCAGGAGTTTGTTTAATGGGATTAAGCAGACGAGTTATTGTGGAGAAGAGCTGTTTAGAGTTTCATGGGCAGGTGTTGATGATGTTAGAATAATATTTGGAGCGAGCTTCTTTAAGAGAATAGGCGTACGCTTTCTGATGTTCTTTATATGCCTGCGTATGTACAGAGAGACCAGATGATTTTACACGTCTCTCAATAGCACGGCCATTTGCCTTCATCCTGCGCAGCTCACCAGTGTACCAGGGAGTTGAACGGGAGAAAGACACCAGTCTTGTCTTCAAGGGAGCATGTAGGTCCAGAAGGTCTTGGAGAGATTGGTTGTAGTAATCCACAGAGGCATTTGCAGATGAATGATTGACAGCGGTCAGGGCGTGAAGATCAGCAGACAGAACATCAGGGGAAATGTTTTTAAGGTCACGGAACTGGATAGGTCATTTTGGGTTTGAAGCAGGCGAAGATGAAGGCACTTCCAGGGAGATGACCCTGTGGTCTGAGACACCCAGGTCATATACAGATAAGTTATTGATGAGTACAGTGTCAGTAATCACCAAATCCAGAGTATGCCCCCTGTTATGAGTAGGGGCGTCAACGTGTTGGGTGAGATTAAGAGAGTCCAAAAGAGACTTAAAATCTGTTGCCAGAGGTGAAGAGGAATTGTCCATGTGGATATTTAAGTCGCCAAGAAAAATAGTTTTCACAGGGGAGGTGCAGAAAAAAGTGAGGAGGTCATGCATCTCTGAGTTAAATGAAACATGCGGTTTGGGAGGCCTATAAATTAATATAACATTCATCAGAAGTGGGGCTTTGAAGCTGAAGGCTAAACATTCAAAAGAAGAAAAGTCCTGAGAAACCAGATGAAACAATTTTAAATTACTGCGATAAATTACCGCCAGACCACCACCACGGCCAGTGCAGCGGGCTCTCTGCAGATAACTGTATCCAGAGGGACAAGCTTCATTCAGAGAACTGTACACATCTGGTTGATGCCAAGTTTCTGTAAGACACATAAGGTCCAAGTTCTTCTCCAGAATGTGATCATGAATTAGACATGATTTTTTGGATAGTGACTGCACATTGAAAAGTTCTATTTTAATCAGGGGCGGATCTAGAAAAATATCTATGGGGTGGCAAGAGGGTGGCAAGGATGTCTCAGTGGGTGGCAACACCCTCCTCCTCCACACACACACACCTGTGTATATATATATATATACACATACATATACTGTACACATACGCGTGTGTATATATATATATATATATATATATATACATACATATACACATACGTGTGTGTGCGTGTATACATACATACATATT
>JBBPBX010010344.1:46923-58090 GCA_038048925.1 Garcialebias charrua
TCAGCATCACCTCCCATAGTCTTCATGATTATTCCATGTGTCCGTAGGTTTGTGTGTATCAGCAGCATCCTAAAATACAAAGAAATTAAATTGTTTTGTTACTATGGACCATATGAGTCTGAAATAAAGTTTTGATTGATTGAAGTTTAATAACAATTTTAACAATAAACCGTAAAAACGTCTGCTAATGGATTGAGGTAGTAAAAAGAAAAGAAAAACAATGTTCAGCACTTTCTGACTTTATTTATCTAATGATAACTTCTGTACTGCTGCTATAATCCTAAAAGAGATCGAATTAAAACTATAAAGTAGATGTAAGAGCCTCAAGACCATAATTAACAAAAATAAGCTTATTTATAAATAAAAAAAAACTACTGGAGATCCCTCAATGTCACATGAGATTACTTATGATGTCATCTACACGGTTTGACCAAAACAGCTACAGCTCCAATCATTTCTCATGGTAAAATTATTTGAGTTTCAACTCTTAAAACAACATACCTGGTTAACATTTCCAGAGCCTCAGAATTGCTTTTCAACTTCGCTGCTGGTCTGGAAACCTTTTTTATAATCCAACAAAGCAAGAACAACAACAGCTTCGTAGCGGGCGTCCATCTTGTTTTCGTCATCGTGCCGACAAGCTAACTGGAACGCATTTAACTCGGTGATGACGTCATTCCAGGTTGGTAATTTCGACCTCCGAGGCAACTGGAACGCAGCATAATTCCATCAGAGCGTCAGGTAGTGTTGATAAAAAGAAAGCCCCGCTGTGAGTGTGTGTGTATGTGTGTGTGTGCCGGGCCGGCACGCGGCTCCTCGGAGGGACACAGATAAAAAGAAAGCCCCGCTGTGAGTGTGTGTGTGTGTGTGTGTGCGTGTGTGTGTGTGCTTTGCTCCCTCCAGCTGCGCGCACAGGGAGAGGGAGGGAGAGTCAGAGGGAGTAACGTGCAGTAACGTGAGTTGACTTCCTCGTCTGCCTTTGGAGGGCGGAGTTAATGTAAGCAGATCTTTGAAGGGCGTGCCACGAGATCTCATTATCATAAACCGGTCGTTCAAAACGAAAGTTAAAAATGGCAGAATTAAAAAGGGTATAATTGATTATCTAAGAATTATTTTGTGTATTAAATTGAATAAACACTGTCTGGTAACCGCAAAGACATACCATAAAATTTTTAAAAACCTATCTGTGGTCCCCTTTAACAACATTAACACGGTAAAAACAATTATTTGTTTGCTGAAAATTCTAGCAAAGATGTGTCTTAGCTTAACCTTTCTTTAATAAATGCACGTAATTGTCAAATCAGCTGGATTTAAAAAGTAGCTTCGCTACGTGAACCCGCACGGGTGGGAATGCATTTCTTTAAAATTTAGCAAGATAAACATTTCAAATTCAAGATCTTTTTTATTGAATTTTTCACTTTTTTTTTCTTCAGACAACAACAACAACAACAACAACAAACAAACAACAACAACAACAAAAAAACACAACAATCAATCTAAGTTACAACATGTAGAAAATAATCCCTACCCAATCACTGCCAAAAGAAAAGGGAAAAAAATAAATAAAAGGTAAAATAGCCAAGAGACTGCATTAACCTGAATGAGTTGTGTTGTCAAAGAGACTGGAACAGATTCAGGAAAGGTCCCCAGACATTCTCAAATTTACCCTCTTTCTGTTGGAGTGTGAATCTGATTTTCTCCAGCTTTAAACAGGACATGATGTCAGCCAACCACTGAGCGTGAGTGGGTGGAAACGGTTCTTTCCACCTAAGCAAAATAGCTCGTCTGGCCAGGAGAGAGGTGAACGATATTACATGTTGTTGGTTTTTATTTAGGTTTGTCATGCCCTCTACAAGACCAAACAGAGCAATCAGTGGGTCAGGGTTCAGGCGTGTATCTAGTACATGTGATAAAGTCTGAAAGATTTCCCGCCAATATTTGTTCAGAGATGGGCAAAACCAAAACATATGGGAGAGAGAGGCTTCAGCATGTTTGCATCTCACACAGTATGGGCTGACATCAGGATACATAGAGGACAATTTCAGTTTAGAGATGTGAGCTCTGTGCACCACTTTAAATTGTATTAGACAATGTCTAGCACAGAGAGAACTGGAGCTCACCAGTTTGAGTATGGAGGTCCAAGAGTCCTCTGAAATAGAGGAGCCGAGATCCTCTTCCCAAGCAGCTTTGATTTTATCTGAGGAAGCACGCTTCAAATCCAATAGTTTACTGTAAATGAATGAAATGGACTGTTTTTTATTTGGGTCTAGAGAAAGAATAGTGTCAACAATACTGCTATCAGTTGAAATGGAGAGGCTGGACAAATGAAGAGTAATAAAGTGCCGTATTTGGAGATACCTAAAAAAATTGGACTGGGGAAGACTAAATTTTTCACATAGTTGTTGAAATGAAGCTAAAGTGTTATTGAGAAACAAGTCATTGAAGCGTACTATACCCCTTCTTTGCCATTCTTTAAAAACAGAGTCCTGAGATGAGGGTTTGAAAAGTTGGTTAGACATGATAGGGCTATAGAGAGAGAAACTAGAGAAATTGAAACATTTACGAAATTGTGCCCAGATTTTTAGTGAGTGTTTTATAACTGGATTTATAACAGTTGTAAGTGGTGGAAGCGGGAGTGAGGATCCCAAGAAAGCCACGGAGGACCATTTCCCAGAACACTGTGACTCCATCTCTACCCAGTCAGGGCTGTCAGGCCTGTTGTAATAGAATGACCAGAATGCTAGACAGTGCAAGTTTGCTGCCCAATAATAAAAGCGGAAATTTGGAAGGGCAAGACCGCCTGCGGCCTTAGTTTTTTGGAGATGTGTCTTATTTAAGCGTGGACGTTTTCCTTGCCACAGATATGATGAAATGATGGAATCTAACTGAACAAAGAATGAACCAGGGATAAAAACAGGAATATTTTGAAAAAGATATAAAAACTTAGGTAAAGTGACCATCTTGACTGAGTTAATACGGCCTGTGAGGGAAATGGAAAGCGGTGACCATCGGGATAATGCCTGCTTTGTCTGATTCAACAGAGAGACAAAGTTTTCTTGATATAAATCTTTATACCTCCTCGTAACTGTAACACCCAGGTAAGAGAATTTTGTCTTCTCAATTTTAAGAGGCCATTTACCAAAGTCAAGAGTCTGCGCCAGGGTATTGACAGGGAAAATTACACTTTTACTCAGGTTTAATTTGTAACCAGAATTTATTCCAAATTCCTCAAGTAATGATAAAACGGAGGGCAGCGTGTCAGTCGGATGAGAAATGAAAAGTAAAAGGTCATCAGCATAAAGGGAGACCTTGTGCTCCATATCGCCTCTCCAGATTCCTGAAATTGTGTCACAGGACCGCAAAGCAGTGGCAAGAGGTTCAATTGCCAGGTCAAAGAGCATAGGGCTCAGTGGGCATCCCTGGCGAGTTCCTCGATGTAGACTGAAGGGTTTTGATATCTGAGAGTTGGTACGAATGGTTGCGGTGGGATGTGAATAAATTAATTGCACCCATGTAATGAAATTGGGGCCAAAACCAAATTTGTCAAGAACATTAAACAAGTAGTCCCATTCAACCCGATCAAATGCTTTCTCTGCATCAAGGGAAATAACACACTCAGGAACAGTATCCGAAGGAGAATAAATAATGTCCAAAAGGCGTCTGACATTAAAAAAGGAGTGCCTGCCTTTAATGAATCCAGTCTGGTCTTTTGATATGATGAAAGGAAGGATCTTTTCCAACCTTTGAGCAAGAACTTTGGCTAAAATTTTGGCGTCTGTATTTAAAAGGGAGATTGGTCGATAAGAGGAACAGTGAGTTGGGTCTTTTCCTTTCTTTGCAATGAGGGTAATGCAGGCCTCTAAAAAAGATTTCGGAAGGGATCCTTGGTCAAATGACTCTAAGAGAACCGAGTGTAGGAGTGGGGAAAGTAATGAAGAAAATTTCTTAAAAAATTCAGCAGGGAAGCCGTCAGGACCCGGACATTTGCCAGACTGCATTACCGATACAGCTGACACAATTTCTGTCAGGGATATTGGGATCTCCAGTGCATCTTTCAGGTTGGGTGTGAGTTTTGGCATGTTGGTCTTTTCGAAAAACTGAGAAGATAAATTCTTGTTGGTTTGGGATTCTGAAGTATATAAATGGGAATAAAAGTCCTTAAATGCTCTGTTAATTTGTAAATGATCTAGAGTTGTGGTGCCGTTCTCTAATTGGATCTTAGGGATGATTTGTTTAGCCATGGCACCCTTCAACTGATTTGCCAGTAGTTTTCCTGACTTTTCTCCATGTATGTAAAATGATGATTTACTTTTCAAAAGTGATTGTTCTATTGAGTATGTAGACAATAAATCAAACTTAGTTTTGAGTTCTACTTTTTTTTGTACAGATTAGGGCATTTGTTTTGAGCATATTGTTGATCAATTTCTTTTATCTGCTGGGCTAAATCAGTTCTTTCTTTTTGAGATTTTTGCCTCAGCCGGGCGGTATATGAAATGATTTGTCCCCTAAGATAGGCCTTAAGGGTATCCCAAACTGTTGACAGTGGGATCCCAGGAGTTCTGTTTATGGATAGAAAGAAGGTTATTTCTTTTTCTATAAATGTAACAAAATCATTGTTTAACAGTAACGTTGAATTGAATCTCCACTGTCTACTCCTTATAGGAATGTCAGGGAGGGACAAAGACAGAGTGACAGGTGCATGGTCTGAGATGACAATACTGTGGTAGTCACAGCCACGGACAGAGGGAAGAAGTTTGTTGTCCATGAAAAAGTAATCGATCCTCGAGTATGAATGATGAACATGAGAAAAAAAAGAATATTCTCTCTCAGCTGGGTGTAAAAAACGCCATACATCGCACAGGCCATACTTAGATAGAAAGGCACGAATAGTGTGGGACGACCTGCTGGCTGTGGCAGGGTTTGTAGAGGATCTGTCCAAAACTGGGTCCAACCAGCAATTCAAGTCACCACTGAGTATCAATGAGTATGTGTTTAGGTCCGGGAGCAGTGAGAATAATTTCTCAAAGAAACCAACATCATCCGTATTTGGGGCATAAACGTTAACTAGCACTACTGGTGTGTTGTACAATTTACCGGAAACAATCACAAAACGACCATATTTATCTGAGTTAACTTGAAAAGGTTCAAATGAAATGTCTTGACTGATGAGGATCGAGACGCCCCGAGCCTTTGCTCGAAATGAGGAATGGAAACTCTGCCCGTGCCATGTTTGCAGTAATCGTTTGCTATCGTCACTTCTAATGTGAGTCTCCTGCAGGAAAGCAATGCCTGTATTTAACTGTTTTAAATGAGAGAGCACCTTCCTTCTCTTGACGGGGTGGTTCAAACCTTTGACGTTCCAGCTTGACAACACCAACTGACCACTCATATTACTAATAATTTGTATAAGAAAGGTAGGTAATACAGTCTAATGTGTTGATGGCTGTGCAGTTCTTGGCAAAGTGAAAGAAAATATAAATTAATGGCAGTGATGGACCCCCCACCCCCCTCCCTTTCCCACCCTGGACAGCTGCAACAGACAGAAGCAGCAAGCTCCATAGAAATTAAAAATAAGTCTCCTGTCTAACTTTTAAACTAGTGCTCCAGTATCATCAGAGGAAAAAAAAAATGTATAAGCACCTCATGCAAGGCCAAAAATGTACACATAGATGTGTGATCACGCATACACATATAAACAAAGTTAAATTAATCCTAATCCTAAATTAAATCTTCAATCAGTCCAAGACCAATTCAAGATTCAATTCAAGATAGTCAACAGGTAAACAAGAAGAGGAAAAATGTTAATAGTTCAAAATAATATATTGAAAACATTATATATTTCACCCATTTTTATACATGGATAGGCCTACTTCAATTATTTATGTGCCTAAATACCTAATGCCTAAAAAAAAAAAAATTTTTATAAGCACCTCACAAACTAGTTTAAAGTATGCAAGGCCAAAAAATGTATACACATAAATGTGTACCGGTAATCACGCACACATATACAAACGTAAAGTTAAATTAATCCCAATCTCAAATTAATTATCAATCAATCCAGGACTAACCCAAGATTCAGCTCAAAATAGTCAACAGGTAAACGAGAAAAGGAAAAATGTTTCATTTCAAAAATGTTAATAGTTTAAAAAAAAGCTGCAACTAAAAAAGTCTCAGATAATCAGAGTATGGGCAGAGTCCTGCTCATCTGTTCCTTACCTCATGTAAAGAAAAGTTTAGTGTAATAATCAAAGCCAGTGCGGGTACAGCGCATTGTTCATCAGTAAGAAGAAAAGTTTAAATATTACTTGCGTTGTGAAGCCTGAAAGTTGTCTATGAACTTCTGCGCCTCCTCCACAGAGCCCAGCCACTTTCTGTGTCCATCAGGTAAAGTCACGCGAAGTCGAGCAGGAAAAAGCAGAGCAGGTTTTAGACCCAAAGAATACAGCGCAGACATCACGTCCTTATATTCCACTCGCTGGTTGAGGACTTCTGGGCTGTAGTCTTCCACGATCCGCACCGGTTTTCCCTGGTATTCAAGCCTGCCTCTGCGTCGGGCCTCCCGGATCAGCAGCTCCTTCACCTGGACCCGGTGCACTCGCAGGATAACCGGGCGCGGCCGCTGGTCCGAGGCGGGTTTCGGAGCGAGGGTTCGATGAGCCCGGTCCAGTTCGGGTGGAGAAGGAAGCGTGTCACGCCCGTAGATGTCACACAGCAGGTTGGAAAAGAAGTCTGTGGGACGTCCGCTTTCAATAGATTCCGGTAAACCCAGCACACGAATATTCTGCCGTCTGCTTCGATTTTCTAAATCCGCCAGTTTAGATCTTAGTCTGGTGTTTTCCTCCTGCAGAGTTGAGCAGGTGTTTTCCACCTCCGACATGCGCTGGCTCAGGTCGTTAGTGACAAGTTCCAGTGATGACACACGCTGGCCGTGTTCCTCCACCGCGAGCCGGGTCTGGTCCAATTTGATATCCAGCTGACTAAAAGTTTGTTTGAACTCAGCTGACAGCGCAGCGCGGTGCTCCTCCAGCAATTGGTAATTGCCTCGAGGGTTAGGCCAGCGTCATCCTTCTCGGCATCCTTTTTCGATCTTGTCGACTTTTGAGACATTTTTAATCCAAAATCTTCAAAAGAGATGCTTGATGGAAGTTGTGAGCGTGATAATAGTCAAAAAATATTACATATAGAGGGCTTGGTGGTACTAAAAAATAAATTTTACCCGGAGCACTGGCAAGTGCGACTCACTCCATCTCACGACCACACCCCCCCACCAGCAAGATAAACATTTTAAATATATATATTTGTTAGCTGACATTACTGTATAGCAAAAGTGTTCCTGAGCTTAACCTTTCCTTAATAAATTCACGTAATGGTCAAATCAGCTGGATTTAAATTGTTTCGCTTTGACGATCTTCCAAACGGTCACGCGTGCTGCGAAAATAAATTATAAATAATTGAATTTTCGCTCAAACATCTCCTAAAGCTAATACATTGTAAAAGTCCATCCAGTGATTACTTTCTATAAGTTTCTTCAAAATCTGTTGTGTGGTTCATGAGCTATATGTTAAATGAGTCCAGATAATTTTTGATTTGAAAATTGATAAAAACCTGTCTTAAGCTTTTGACACAGTGGATCATACCATCTTGTGTCATAAGCTCTCAGAAATTGGTTTCTCAGATTACACCATTGGTTGGTTTTCTAATTATCTCTCCGATCTGAGGCAATGTGTTCAATATAACTATACTTCTTCCAGTTATCTAACAGTTAAACATGGTGTACCACAAGGCTCAGTCTTAGGACCAACCCTCTTTACAATTTACATAGCTAATGTAGGTCAGAGCATCCCTGATGCATCCTTACATTTCTATGCTGATGGACATAGTTGTTTACTGTCGAGCTAAAACAGTTGCTAAGGCTTTTCAGTTTTTGCAATCCGCTTTTGACATCATTCAGTCAGATTTGTTCCATCTCAAACTTGTCCTAAATGCTGATAAAACCAAAGGGATGCTTTTTTCAAACAGGAAGTCGGTCCCAGCAGTTCTTCCTCAGATTTTATCCTCAAATGGTGTCCCTATTGAGTTTGTTGATTCCTATAAATATTTGAGTATCCTTGTCGATTCACATCTCTCTTTTAAACTCCACGTGGAAAACCTAGTAAAGAAACTGAAAGTTAAACTGGGTTTATTTTTCAGAAACAGATCATGCCTAACCCTGAATGCTAGGAAACACCTTGTATCTGTGACTTTCCTTCCTTCCATCGATTACGGTGACATTATCTACATGAATGCTCCTACAAGCACCCTGCAGATGTTGGATGCTGTCTATCATGGTGCACTAAGATTCATAACTGGCTGTGATTATTGTACCCACCACTGCACCCTGTATTCACTGGTTAACTGGTCACCATTAACTTCACGCAGACTCTTCCACTGGTACATTTTCATCTTTAAATCACTTCTTGAGCTGCTGCCTTCATACATCTCCTACATGTCTTTGCGTGAGTGCAGCTACAGCGTGCGCTCTAGGACATGATTACCTGCAGTGTTCCGGCAGTGAGGACTGAACTTGGCAAAAGGGCCTTCTCCTATTCTGCTCCTGCTTCCTGGAATATCTTACAAAAAGTCTTAAAGCTCTCGGCCTTGACCTCTCTAAATGGTTTTAAGAATCTGTTGGAATCTTGGCAAAAACCAATGCAGATATGTTCCTGTTTTTGATTTCATACATCTATCTTATAATGTTTTGATATTTTAATATTTTGTTTTAATTTGTTTTAAAAAATCTGTATTTCTCTCTTATGTCTGTCTATTGTTGATTGTTTAAGGAAATTTCTACTGTTGCTATTGTCATCATTCTTTAGTTTGTAGACAGGTCTCTCTTGTAAATGAGTCCTTGAGGCTCAGGCCCTGTTTACACGGACACTGTGTGGGAGAAACGGAACTTATGGGCATGTTAATTAGGTCAAAAGTTTTGCGTTGACACAAGCGAATTCTATGGATACGACTCTCTCCCCCCCACCCCCACCCCCAGTCCTCATGACTTCACTGTAGTTACCATGCTGGGCCATTAGATGGCGCTGTGATTTTTGGAACCTTCACTACTGCGCATTCGTGCTGCCTGAGGCAGAGCCTTTTTCAGCCTGTTTTCCTCTCTGGCTAAAAGTTCAGCTTACTACAAGTTGTTGTCAACAAGTTAAAGCTGGAATTTGGATAAGAGTCGACAGATTTGACACCAAGTGGGACCGCTTCATGTAACAGCTCCACACCAGCTGCTGACTGGACCGGAACCGCGTCAACATGTCTGACTTCAGTCCGTGAGAATCAGCTGATTTCCAACAGCGCTACAAGGTAAACAATGTTCTTAATAATGTTTCCTTGTGTTTAGTTCGATCACAGAACAACCTGCGAGGTCGAAGCTGTCGTTCCACGAAGCGAACCGGTTCGGATCTGGGTCCAGTTTCCACCAGGATGAAAACAACAGAGTCCAGTTCATAACAGTTCGGTTAACGTGTTTTTAAAACTGTTCAATTTAATTCTCAGTGTTTGTGACATGCAGTTTGTGGTGTTGAATAAATAAATAAATTAAAAATCAACCTGGTGTCTTCATTTTCAACATGCAGCATGTTAGGCATGACGTAATGAGTCCAGATAGCTTCATTTAGCTCAGATAAATTTAAATATCTCCCACGCTAACATAAATACTGTTTATTATTGTTAAACTGTTATTATATAGCATATTTAGTGTGTTATATAGTGCAGCGTGACACGTGAAATGTCCGACTGCCTTGTTAACAGCGACAACTGGATCCAGGCAGCTGGCTCTCTTCCAAAACAGATGTAGGTAAGGTGTAGAATAATTAAATATGAGAATCAAAATATATTCCATCAGCTATAGTTCAGAAAGTGGTGCGTGTCCAGTCCACCGCCATTGTTAAAATGCCGGCTGTCTGCGCGTGCGTGCTGCGTGCATGTGTTCAAACAAAAGCTCCGCGGGAGATGTTTACATTATCAACGGGGGGTCAGCGAAAAACTTCCACCTTGAGAGCAGGATCAGAAAAGTATCGGAGTCAAAGAGGGGGGCCAGCAGCGTCGTGTAGGCGATAAGCAAAGTCGCAAAGAGAAAGTAGCGGTTACACTCAAAATACGCGCCGTGTAAACTGGCCCTCAATGAGATTAACCTGACGAAATAAAGGTTGAATGAATAAAAATCATGAATATCTGCTAATTTGAGTATGACGTAGTTTTGGGGATTTGGATAAGCTAAATTGTTATTTGGTGTATGAAAAATGTAAAGCAATGATCAAATATGAACTACAAATCAGTTTTCACATTGATTCTGTTGATTTTGTTTGCCTACTTTGCCTGAATTATTACCAATCATGTAGTTTTTATGTTGAAATATTTTAGCAACAAGAAAAATCAAAAATTATAATTCATAACATAACAACCATCATAATGAGCAAGTTGATTTTCAGTGATACAATTTGTAAAGGATGACACTGAAACTATAATTTTGTTGTTAAATAAGGTTAAATTTGATAAATTTGTTGAAAAACAATATTTTAACCAACAGTCAATATGGGTTTAGAGCTAAGAATTCCACATCTATGGCTCTCATGGAATTAATTGAAAAAGTAACAACTGCTGTTGATCATAAACAATACTGTGTTGGTGTGTTTGTTGATTTACAAAAAGCATTTGATACTGTCAATCACACTATACTCCTTGATAAGTTACATAGGTATGGTATTAGAGGATTGGGGCTGCAATGGATATGTAGTTACTTGAGGGAAAGCTCACAGTTTGGTCAGATGGATGATGTGAAATCTGATCACAGCACTATTACATGCAGAGTTCCTCAAGGATCGGTGTTGGGACCTAAGATGTTTATTCTGTATATAAATGATTTGTAAAGGTGTCTGGTCTCGTTAAATGCATTTTATTTGCTGATGATACCACGTTTTTTTAGTTTTGGTGAAAGTATTGAACAGACAATGATGACTGAACTTGATAAAGTTCAGTTCTGGTTTAAACTTAATAAACTATCATTGAATTTAGATAAAACTAGTTATATGATATTTAGTAATAAAAATAAATCTATTGATGTTTCATTTAAAATTGATGGCTCTGAGATTCATAGAGTTCATGAGGTGAAATTCTTGGGTGTCATAAT